>JAOSBL010000211.1:32924154-32941381 GCA_027568915.1 Erythroxylum roraimae
TTTAAGAATATAAAGAAGGTAAGACCAATAAATGGGTTGAAAACTCCTTGACCTAAAAGCTTCAAAACCTATACACTCTAAAGCCTAATTCAAACTACAACAACTAGAACCTAAGGGGTGTGGTTGAGTGGACATGATTCATTCATCCTTAACCAAAGGTCAGAGGTTCGTTCTTTGGTTTTGGGTATGGAGTAGTTTTAAATCTTTGGGCTAACTGTCCCATCCTGTGAGGTGCCTACAAACCAGCGAGGAGATTGGTTATTGAGTCCGCCGGTAAATACTCTGGGTCCATACCAAAAAAAAAAATACAACAACTAATTACACATTGTTAATGTTTTCAAAAGATTGCTTTACTTGGAGAATCATTAGTCATTATTGTTAACCCGTATCACTACATAACTTATCAGAAATAGTCTCTTTATTAATCAAACATAAGATTTTGTATTATTATACCCCTCCAAACTCTAGCAAAACTTTCATTAAATTGTTGTTGATATTGTTGTTTAGTCACTATATAAATCGATCAGAAGATGGTATAAATATATATGGGAGTCAAATATGTAATATTACATGTTCATAAGCTGTTCAATTTCATTCATCAAATCAAACACTCATAATTTATAATTTTTATATTAATAATTAACCAAAAATTTAAAACAATTGATAAGTAATTTTATCATGTCTATTTAATCAACTTTTCTCAAATATGAGTATATATTTTACTTTTGCGCAAAAGAAATATATCTTTTCTATAATTTAAGAAACTTTAAAAATTTCTAATTTTTTCAGTTCTTGAAAAGACTCTTTTTTAACTTTTTACAAAAACTTTTTTTCTTATATTTCAGTTAAAAATAAAGATAAAATATAGAAGGTTAAATTTCACTTATATGATAATCCAAGTCAATTTTGAAATTCGATTTAAATTAAATTATACTCAATTTAAAGTAATAATTTAAGATAATTATAATAAATTATTAATTTGAGTTAAATTTAATTAGTTCGATTTAAATGTAAGAGTTGAAATGAATCGTTATATAAATAATATTTAGTTTTTTAAACTTGTGATCAAACTTAAACCTTAAGTACTTGTTTGATAACCAATAATGAAGAAGATGCATTCTCTAATTTTTGTTTGTTTGGTTACTTAGAAAGGATAAAATATGAAACGACAAAACTAAAATAGATTGTAAATATTCTTGAACATTTTATTCTTCAAAAAGACGTAGGTATAACGTAAAATTAAATATCAAGAATAACAAATATGCAATTAATGAAATATTGTAAAAATATTATCAAGGTATCGATTCTTATCATAATATTATTATCAAGATATTTACAGTCTTTTTTTATTTAATTTATAAAAATTATTTAATTTTATTTATTGACGCTATATTAAATATAGAATTTTTTAGTTCTTTAAATATATTCTTATAATAAAAAATATTCACAATCATTTAAAATAAATTTGATTAATTATTTATAAAAATATTTAATTAATTGTTCACAAAATAAGTTATATAATAACTAAATATAAATATTTTTTTCCTTATTATCATTCATAATATTTAACATCAAATAATTACATAATTATTAAACTTGTTAATCTCATTATTAGTGATTACATACCAAATCGTTATTCCTATTCCTCGTAACTTGCTATTTTACTTCAAAACAACCACTAAAAAAAATTATTCCTAGAGAAAACAACTAGTAATTGGACAACCAAAATTTGGGATGACCTATGTTCTATAAATAAATTAAAAAATGTTAAGTATTGTATAGTTCATAACTACCCATGAAAAGCTTAAGAATTATTTATAGTTAATGATTAAAAAATTCAACTGATTCGATCGATGTAATCGTAAAAATCTTAAATTGTTCAACGATTTAATTTTCAAATTTTCAGTTCGATTTACTTTAATAACACTTATTAAAAATTAAACAGTTAATTAATTAACCAATCAATGAATTATTACAAACTAAAATAAATCAATTAATTTTTATTTAAATTTTTTTAATTAAAGTTTAAAAAATTTTATACATAAGGATAATTTATTTTTTAATTTTATTTATATTGACATCTTTTAAATCTTAAATTTCTTATTTTACCGTTTAATTTTCAGTTTTAAAAATAATTTTTAATTAAACAGGCTATAAATTCAAAATACAGCATTTATTTTGTCCTTTAAGCCTTTTGTTTTTAAATTAAAATCAAAATAACACGGGTTGGTTAGGTCGGCTGTGCTAGGCCCAGGCCCATCTTCACACATCCACGGCCCTTTCGGCCCATCAAGGAGTGAGACTCCCATGCAAATACAAAGATCTACGTAAACCTAGCATTCACGGTATATATAAGGTACTATTCTGCCACAAACGAGGTACGAGATTACAACCTCACTTTTCTTTGTTCTCAGCAGCCAAATATTCCACAAAAGACTAACTTGAGCGTCGGAGTGGCCCCCGGGAATCAACTCCCGGCCCGACGTTATTTGTTTTGCAGGTGTTCTACAGTCGAAGTTATTCAGAATCACGGATCCAAACAACGACATCCAGCCTCAGCAAAATATGGCAGAATCACGGGTAAATAAAGGTTTAAGATATTTTGTGATTACATATAAATTACTTGCTCAAATAAAGGTTTGTGATTACATATAAATTACTTTCTCTTAAGATCCTACTAAGAAGATCTTGGATGGATAGATAGGAGAAAAACAGATGGATTCCGAGGATTTACGAGTAAGATTTAGATAATTATTGGACTGATATTATTATCATCTATGTCGGGGAAATCTAATCTTGAAAATAGATCTGGTTCTTGTAAACTAATGTTATCAGTCACGTGAACGCACCCAAATTTTAATGTGGATTTGATGTCTCCAAGTACTTGGGAGTTGTGAATCCACTCTCCTAAGTCTTATCTTAATTAAGTACAATCCCACTTGCCGCAACACTCCAAGAAAATAATGGAGTTGTGGGCTTTAAATCATTGTTAAATTATGGGCCCATTTCACAAGAGTATTTATTGAATCAAAGTGTCAAGGTAGGATTTTATTTTTATATTATATATGTAATATTTGTTTTCTTTTATCGCGTAAGCACGCTGGAAACAAACTCTCTACTAGTTAAAAGTAAAGTTATGTATTGTTAAACAAACTGAGAATTTTATTAATTTTTGCTTCTCCAATTATTATTTCATATTTATACAAATTGTAATCTTGCATTTTACTTTACTTCTGTTTTTAATTAAGAACCAAATTATGGTATATATATATTTTAATACAATAGAAATAATATTAATTTTGATCAATATTTGATTATCACTTTTCTTTTCACAATAACTCTAAGTCTCTATTGCATTCTTTTATATAGAAGAAGGAAAATATTTTTATTTTTCTTTCTCAATTATTTTTACCATCCTATAATAAAAATTTCTACTATATAAATTTACTATTTGATTTCAAAAGTATAATTTTTTTATAATTTTTCTTTTTATTATATATATAAATTATTAAATTTAAAAATCTAGAAAGACTGACCAGACTTGCAGCAAACTGTTTTAAGTTGCCTTTGCTAATGTTTGTTAACTAAAATGATTAATTACAAGAAACTGTCGAACTGATTAAAAAAAAAAAGATTTCTTCCTCGCAACTGATTCTCCAATTCAACTCCAAAACATGAAAATTTTTCTACCGTATTGGAACATTTTGATCCTAAATGTTTATGTGCAGGACAACCATAGAAATGGAACAGCAGCAAAAAAAGCACCATTAACCAAGAGGCATCCAAGTAAAAGTACACCAGATGGTCCTCAAAACCAATCACAACCTTACATATCAGTCACTGCTGCTCATCACCTGGCAGCTCTTCCCCAAGACCTCGTTGTGCAATTCTGTAATACAGTATACCCATAGTCGCCATACAAGCCCTGCAGATGGTAATATGGAATTTGCATTAGTGAAACAGCCCTAGTTACGAGCATTAGTGGCAATAGCTCTGGCTTTATAGGATTCTTGCTTGAGATATTGTCTTGGAACCAGCTAGTTTAGCGTTATAGGCAGACACTCATTGTGCTTGTATCGTGTGATCCTTGATAGTCAAGTTAACAAAGATCTCTATGATATTTAAAGTTCATAACATGGCTGCCATGAAGAGAAAGGTGGAATATGGTAACAAAAGGAAACGCAGAGACATTACATGATTGCTATGAAGAGAAGAATTTTTCTTGGGTCCATCCTTGATGGTCTTTGATGCCTTGAGCGACCTTCTAAGGCTTCATCTGCATTTGATGAATCCTTCCGTGAAGGCGCAGTTACTGGTAAAGTTGGCAGTGCCGTCGACCAGAAAGGAAGCAATGCCCTGAGGAACTTATGGCGAAATGGACCTACACATAAATAAAACCTCATATAGAGCTGAAGAAACAGGCATAATAATCAACTAAATAGACATTCCACTACTTTTTGCCCCTCTGCTCTTATCATTAAACAAGTACATTTCAAAAGTGAATTAATTTGTTCATAATGGCACGTTATTAATCAATATGCTCAGAAGATGTGCAGGAACTATGAGGCAGGACCTATTTGCAAGAGTAACATCATTATGGTCCATTTGCATGAGTATCACTGTTTCCTAGTCTATATAGGTAGATTTCTACTCACCCCTTCTACTGTACTTTTTACGATTTCCATCTTCATCATCTGCATAATAAGATATTTCAGAATTCTGCCTTTCAACATGAAGGCCACCCTTTCTTGTTGTAGCACCAGGCTGGTTTGAATGCCAGAATTGCAAAACAAAATAGCATTACTCAGAAAGACGAGATATTGGCTTACACGCATTTGGAGAATCTTAATAGAGCAACTTAATTGCAGAAGAAAAGAAGGGGATGAAATGCAAGTCTTACACCAGTAGGACTTGAGCTCTTCAAATAATTCCCTCCTGAACTGGGTCCATCAATCTCCACAATATCAGACACTGAGATCTTAGAAGGTCCTGCAGCAGTTCCAGCTGAATATCCATCAGACACTTTTATCTCATCATTGGTTGCTGAGGTTGAAGAAGAAATGGTAACCAACGGATCTGATGCAAATGCAGGAGGTGGAGTGGGAAATGAGACAGGATGATTTCCAAATAAGTTCTTTTCCAGCCCACTCTGCACAGCAAAAATAAGGTCTCCATAATCTTACTAAACAAGGATTAGGAAGACCAATAATTAAAGCTCCTCTTTCAAGAATCATTTTGGTACCCCGTAACCATGCAAAAATTGCCCCTTGATTTCAAGTATGCAAAACTAAATTATAATTCAAAATGAACATAATGGTCCAAAATTTCGTAGTGGCAGAATGATATTTCTCCAGAGAAGATTGTCTGCTTTGCATCAAGGAAAAAATTAGAGCATTAGGCTATCAACTAACTAGTTGAGAGAAAGTCTTAAGCGAAATCCATAAATATATGTAGAAAAAAACTGTCACATCTCGAACTCTGAGCTCTGCTTTCGGATACTGCTGATACTTTCAAACAAAAATAGGCCCCTTCAAGATTTGCTAGATTCACACATTAGCATCAGCATCATCATCACCACCTCAATCTTCTTTCTTTTGGTTCTCTCTGTGTTACCCAGGGAATACAACAAGAGAGAAGGCGAAAGTAGGGAAAGAATGAGGGAGGAAGAGGGGGAGAAGGGGAAGAGAATTACCATCTTTTTCTGGGTCAGGAGTCATAATTTCAATGAATTCTAGAAAACCTATCCGGGCTGAATAATATTGCTATTAAGAAGAGCAACTAAATGAATGAGACATATCTCTACTTGAAAAAATAGGGGAATGGTATTTGAGAGGAGTATAACCACCTCAATAAGAAAAACAAACAAGATGATTACTCAGTTCACAAACCAAGATGAAAAGGCAGGAAAAATGGTGATAACAGTCTCAATATATACAAACTAATCATTGGAACAAAATATTAAGAATAGGGCAATTGTGAACATGCATGTTCCACTTGCATAATTCAGTGACTAAATTAAAAATTGACACACACTTATTATACCAACCATTACTACAAAATGTTACGAAGGAACAAGAATAAAACCTGCACGATAGCTTCTCTCAATTTTGAATGTAGACGAGATCCTGAGTCTTTAATACTCTTGGGAGGCCATAACTGCAAAGGCACAGCACCTTATGGAAATAAGCTAAGATATCTAGGAAAGCATAACTTCAAACAAATTCTACATAAAGCCACTACAAACTAAAATATGACATCTAATGACAACAAGAAATTACATAAGGGCTGAAATTTTCGATTGAAGCTTCATTTGCTAGAAAGATACATTTGAGCTATTAAAAAATGATGGGACAGAGGTGATAAGACGGAACTCCTAAGCTGTTAAAAACGTCAGGGAAATCCTCAAGTCCATCTGCATTTTAGGAGTAAATAGTTCTTCCTGCTCAAAATTGTAAAGGTTAAAGTCTTCTATGAATACACCACAAGGCTCATCAATCTGCTAAACCAAAGAAGATATGCAAGTTTCACATAGAATGTCAAAGAGGACACCCCCAAAAAGGTGGACATCACTTATATTTACTTGTCCATCATGCTCATATATATTACTTCTCCTGCATCCCAAACTTTCAGAGGAAGATGCACTAATTTTCTTCACATTTGAATATGAATAGTCTTCACACCCTATTTTAAAATTATCACTTATAATGAGAAAAAATGGTTATGCAGGATAATTATTTAAAACATAGATAAAGGAAAATGATTCAGAGGTACACTTACTGATATTGAACATGAAGGACACACATAGCCAGCTGGTGCTGTATGTGGAGGAAAGCTTTTGATATGTGAAACCAAGCAGCTCGTATGTATAACATCTATACAAAAACCCACACATGATAATGCAGGTGATTCCACTATTTCAAAGGATCTCAACAAATAACTAAATAACTAAAACACATACGCAAGCAACCCAATCTTGTGGTTTGGGAACCATCTACTTCTTCAAGAACAGCTTGGCAAGAACAACATTTTGGAGGCCAATCATACTCTCCATCTATAACCCATTCAGAATATGTACGAACCTACAGAATAAGAAAATACACATCCAAGGTCAGCCCTAAAAGATCTTCGTACAAGAACTTTTCCATGTCACACATAAATGTACAGACGATTTCAACATACAACATACAAATATATACTGTCCACTTATCAGGCCTTTCCCTGATTTATGAATTTTACTTTCCCTCTCTGATCTCCCTTTTAGCTATTATTTTTAGGCCCACGACAGCAATATTTCCTCTCACATTTGTTATTTGCATAACCATAGTACAATACATCAGAAAAATAGCATAAAATTAGGGATAGCACAACTGAAACAGTTTCAGTAACATGATAAAGCTTGGTACATACCACGCAGATTTGATGCTCTGGAAAGCAGATGCACTCCCCACAAACGGGGACCTTGTGCACGAAGCAATATAATTTAGTAGCCTGAAACAAAAGAGATATCCAAACATCAATATTCAATAAAATCAATGATAAAAATCTCAGAACCCTCAATTACCCATTGATTAAGTCTACCCAACCTAATCAATCAATCAGATTCTAACTCACAAGCAACCATCAAAGTTGACCAGACAAATGCATTTAGCTCTATACATGGATCTCAAACCAAAGGGCTCCATTGATCACGTTCAAATTTTGAAAATTTCATGAAAGCTTATAACACGAAATGAACAAATCAGATCTATAACTAGAATCTCCTCCAACTAACAATCATGCGAGAGAGAGAGAGGGAGATGATATACCTTACGGCATTTGCAGACCACCATTGCAGACACAATTCAATAAGGTTTGCTCGTAATTGCAATAATTGCAGTCTACAAACTGGATTTCCTCGAATCCCCCTAGAGCCAGAATCAGAAGAAAGGAAGAAAGAAAACACAGTGAGAAGGGAAGATCTGATATGTGCAACAGTGCAAGTGATTTTTTTTTAAAAAAAAATTTGGAGCTATGCATATGGATTAGATAAAATCAGGGCCCAATAGCTGCATTTGGGCCTTAACAAGGTCCACGAACTATTTGAATTTAAAACAATTGGGCTCAATAACTGCATTTGGGCCTCAACAAGGTCCACGAATTATTTGGATTTCAAACAATTTAAGCGTATCAGTTAGTGATTTTCTAATTCAAATTCAACTTCCCTCTTCTTCTTCTCTTGCTATTTTCGGCGATGACGGCCGTCGTCCCACCTCCTAGCTCCGGCCGCGAGCTGTCTAACCCGCCGGCAGACGGGATCTCAAACCTTCGTTTCTCCAACCACAGCGATCATCTACTCGTGTCTTCTTGGGACAAGGTACCACTACTTTTTCACTTCTACTCTCACTCTCCCCCAGAACCCTAGAAAGCCTCAAGTTTTTAGATTCTCTTTTTGTCTGCAGACTGTTAGATTGTACGATGCGAGCGCTAATTTGTTGCGAGGAGAGTTCATGCACGGTGGTCCCGTGCTTGACTGCTGCTTCCACGATGACTCCTCCGGTTTCAGTGCTAGCGCTGACAATACTGTGCGACGGTCAGTTCTTGTTTTATTAAATTTCCCAAATTTCTGTTGATTCGGAGAGTTTTGTTAAACCTTGAATATGACAATGGTTATGGTCATTGGAAATGACGCTTCAGGTTGGTTTTTAATCACGGAAAGGAGGATATTTTAGGAAGGCATGATGCTCCAGTTCGTTGCATTGAGTATTCATATGCAGCAGGTGAGTTGGAGTAAGATTTGCTTGTCTTATTTTATGCATTTCACTTTTAAAGAATGTTTCTCAACTTTGATTATGATCTCTGAGAATGAATTGAGTTAACCTAGACATCTGTTGGTGGAAACATCGATTGGCATGAGTTAAGAGCAAATTATTGTAGAGAACAGACTGAATAGTTTTAGGATTTTATTTTGTATTGTGATATTTCTCATGCTTATGATTGCAGGGCAAGTTATCACTGGTAGCTGGGACAAGACCCTGAAGTGTTGGGATCCCAGAGGATCCAGTGGACAGGAGCGTACTCTTGTAGGCACATATCCTCAACCTGAGCGTGTTTATTCTTTGTCACTTGTTGGGAATCGTTTAGTTGTAGCTACTGCAGGAAGACATGTCAATGTTTATGATTTGCGGAATATGTCTCAACCTGAACAACGTAGGGAATCTTCATTGAAATATCAAACTAGATGTGTGCGCTGTTATCCCAATGGCACAGGTAATGTCCACATTGTGACGATTTGATAGAACCATGTTGTGAAAGTTATGGTGAAAATGTACTGGTTCTTTTTCTCTTTATGAGAATAGAAAACAAAAGGATGCTTTATACACCGATTAATATGTTGAAGTTTATTTTGTAACTCATCTTTGGGAACTGTATGCAGGATATGCTCTTAGTTCTGTAGAAGGGCGGGTCTCAATGGAATTTTTTGATCTTTCTGAGGCTAGTCAAGCCAAAAAGTAAGCATTCAACAATCTAGGTTATAATGTACAAATTGGAACTGTTATTCTTGATTAGTTGCTGCGCTTTCCATCTTAAGTGTTACATTCGTTGGTGTATATCTGCCTCTTGTGATGTGTAAACATAATTGTCCAAAAGCAGTGCCAACAGATCTTTTAAACGTTTTATCATTTTCAGCTCACCTAGGGTAAGCCTCCAATTTCACCACATCCGTATTTGAATGCAATACCAACCCATCCAATAATCCTCACTAGTCTTCCATTTGAAGGGATCAAAGGATTTTTATGAACACCTTAAGAACAAAAGATAAAGAACATGCATATAAGATAGTTAACTGCCAAAAGCAGTTATGTTGACCAAATAATTCTGCTTTCTTGTCCAAAATCAAATAAGAGTCTCTTTACTGAGGAAAACTGGAAATACATTATTGTGCTGCATGATGAATAGCAGTTTTCTTCTTTACATGTGAATTTAGGAGATTAAAGTGTCTTCTATTAATCCTTTGCGGATTCCCTTTGAATTCATGATATAAAAATGTCATGAGTTCTTCAGGTTCTTGTTCTGCTACCCATCACCTCAGAAAGTGGTGTATAGTGACGATTCATGTGAGGCTTTAGTCATTTAAAAATATGTGCATGTATATTATGGTGACAAGATCTCTTGTTTTCTGATTATTATTTGTTCATGTACTTCTAATAATTTACAGATATGCATTTAAGTGCCATCGAAAATCGGAGGCTGGAAGAGACATTGTCTATCCTGTTAACGCCATTGCTTTTCATCCTGTGTAAGTTTTCACTTGTTATTGATGAATCTTATGTTCAGTAAATGGTTTCTTTCTATATGGGTTTTGGTTCTTCTTGCTGATTCTGGTTTATTCATGCTTAAATTGGTTTTTGGATTCTCTCCTTAATGGTGATCCTAGCACTGTTTATACATGAAGTTGGATTACCAATGCATCATATTTACTCAATGACTGAATGGATGCTCAGGTGAAATGAGCCCTCATTCCATTTACAAATCTTGAGAATCCTTGAAATGTTTTAACTACATATTTAGATATTTTTAAACATTGCAAGAGCTGTTTCTGTTTATTTGATTTCTGATATAGGAAATGTTAACTGAAGTCCAGTATAGATCCTTTACTAGACAGTAAAGGCACGATGAGTTCATTAGAGTCTAGCTGGCTTTGGTTTCTCAACTTACAGGCTTGAATATTCTTGATGTGCTTAAAATGAAACAATTCCATCTATGTGTGTTTATTCTCCTAAAATTTGACCTGTAGCTATGGTACATTTGCAACTGGAGGTTGTGATGGTTTTGTAAACGTATGGGATGGCAACAACAAAAAGAGATTGTATCAGGTGATTAGTTAAAACTACTTATCTGCAGTTTTAACTTCAACAAAGGCTATTTCTTATTCTTCTTTTAACGTTTGTGTGAATTTTTCCAGTACTCAAAGTACCCATCCAGCATTGCTGCACTGTCGTTTAGCAGAGACGGTCGTCTGTTGGCTGTGGCGTCAAGTTACACATTTGAGGAGGGAGATAAACCGTAAGGACTTAAGCCTTGTATGTTTTCATATTAGTTGTTTCCCCCTCATGGTGACCCTAATTATTCCACTTCTATATTGCTTGCAGTCATGAGCCAGATGCCATCTTTGTGCGGAGTGTAAATGAAGTTGAAGTGAAGCCAAAACCGAAAGTGTACCCAACCCCTCCTGCATAACAGAATTCCTTGAGCCTCTGTTCTATAGTGCTTACATATGCGGTGACTTCATGAATGTGTATCGGCTTCATATTCTTGTGAAGCTGGGCAAACTTAAAGTGAAAGACTGACTTCGTTTCTAGTACGAGACAAATTTATTTATTTCTCATTTGAAGTGATAGTTGATGCCATGTCTTCGAGTTCCAAGGTCACCCTGTGATTGCTTTAATCAGTTGTACTTATCTCTAGTCATTTTCATTCAGTTTTTGCCTTTCTCGGTGTGTTCATGATCTTAAATTTTATGCCTCTAATGGAAGAAATCCTCAGTATTGTAAGGCTGACAATTATGACATTATCTTGATTATCTTTTTGGCTTTTTAGCGTAGAACCTCCATCCCGACTGCAGTAACTAGCCATTTTTATCAATATAAGACCCCTAAAAACGGGCTGTTGAAAACAAGAAATTGCACGTACCTATATCAGTGAAGAGAAGGACGTGCTATTGTCCATTGCATTACAACAATAACTAATATCCTGTTCTAAATGTAAGTTTTAACACAATCCAACCTTGCCAACTTTACACTTTGTATATAGAGCAACCACCCCACCACCAAGATAAAAGTAGCAACCTTGACATCCAAGTCTATATTCATGTGATTCCAATGCCTTCTAGTTACCTAAATCCTGAAGGAGCTGCTCTTGGACCAACTGCCGAAGCCCTCATGGCTTTACTTTGAGCAAGCATAGAGTCGTAGTCCTGTATATCAAAAGGGTCAATCCCAATAAGCAGAGAGCTCCATAGTTTAACAAGATACATAATCAAAGATATGATGACTGCATTTACCCGCTTCTCAAATGCAATATCACTGGAGTCAATAATCTTGTCTGCAAGACCATAGTCGATGGCTCCTTGGGCATTGAAATACTTGGGTCGCTGGATGTCTTTACTAATTTCTTCTTTTGATTTTCCCGTTCCTTTGGCCAATAGATCAATGTAATACTCGGTATTTGCATCCAGTTCCTTGGCCTGATAAAAGGTTCATTATCAGACAAGAAAACGGGAAACTATGGACAGAGATAGAGGCAGAAAGAGCAAACCTTGATCCACATATCAATCACAGGTCCACTTGATTTATTGACTTTAGGAAGGTAAAGTTTTGCTGCAATATAAAAAAATGTTGGTAAATATGTCAATAATTTCATATTTGTATAATAATCATAAATTCCACCAATGGGATTAATCAATATCTATAATACTCTTGGATTGAAAGGTTCTTTAATATAATTTCACACCGTCCATGACCAAGTTGTTTGATTCTCATACCATGCTCGCTTACAACTGAGACATCAGCTTATAAGTGATTTTCTTATATGATTAAATGATCATATTTTTCTAAATCATAGGCTCTGAAGTTTGAAATATTATGTTGTGACTATTTCTAAAATTTACTCCAAAATTGTCGGCTATCCAGCTGCAAACTTGTTTTAATAAATGAAAGCAAATTAAATTCATGAAAAAAATAAAAGGACGTACATGGAGAAACACCACTGTTCTATTACTTGCTAAAATGCAACACGATCCTGTAAATCAATTCTAATCTTTATTACTTGCTAAAATGCAACACGATCCAGTAAATCATTTGTAATCTTACGAAGTTTAAAGGGAAGAAAAGGGATCATACTAGATGAGTTTGGCTGGAGAGCACGATAGCCCTTTTCTCCAAGTGATAGAAGCATTGCTGCTTGACCAAATGCCATGCCACAATTTACAGTGTAGATCGTTGATTTGCAGTACTTCGGAAAATAAAAAAGATATCCTTAGGACAGGCTTAAGCAATTAAGCAATTCCATTTAAGTATGAACAGAAAAGAAAATATCTACACTCCTCTCCTTTGCAAATGAACAAATGTCTTATATAGTGCATGACAACAAAGTCTAGGTCAAATTAAAACAAAATTAAATGGCACAAAATAACGCATATATAGTAATGCAAATGTAGAGTCGGGAATAGAACAGGGTACAGAGAAATGTATCAGCCATGAAGCATGACCCAGCAGGTCAAATGCACAAGCTCAAAGTCAGAGTCGCAGATAGATTGCACTGAACTTTGATTAAGCTGGCTGCATGACATAATATGGAGTACTGACAAGGAAAAGAGCAGCATGACTGCAGCAGTTTTTAACTAAGATCAGATTTATATTGCTACAAAAAGGAATCATAGAACTGAAAAATAGATTGAAGTAATTTTACAAAAGCTAAGGTGCAACTATTGAACCTAAGATTAACACCATTTAAGTTTACTTTGGGACATCTACAATAAACCTTTTGGTGCTGGTATAGAGGGACAACTTAATCAAATTCTGGAAGAAATAAAGGGATAAGGGAGACTTAAAAATGAACTTGATTTGCCGTTGACAAACAGTACTTATCACCATAAAAAAAGCGAAGTATAAAGAAGAAATCAACTCAGAGCTAGATTAGATAAGTTAGTATTAATGGAATAACAAAAGGCAACAATATCAGACAAATGGAAGCAAAAATGCTACTCCAGAAAATAATTATCAACCTTATAAAAATTTAGTGCAAGAAAGTAGAAGCTGCATACAGATAATAATACTTACACCCATAGCGTCTGCAATGGCAAATGCCTCAGATTCAGATCCAACAGTCTCCATCTTCTCATTCTATAATAATAATTATAAAAAAAAACACAGAAACAGGCCCAAACATATAAGTGAATGTGGATGAGAACAGACAAACAAAGCATTGCACCAAAAGAAAGAAGGAAATTACAATAAATGCAACTCCAACCTGTGTCCCAGAAGAATTTATATACAAGTATACAGGTTTTGAAGAGTCCTCATAATCCAAATACATAAATTGAGCCACGAGAAGTTCAGTAACGGCTGGCACAATCTGTAAGAATTCACAGTCAATAATAAAACATTACAAGTTGGATAGAAAAAGATGGCTAAAAGTGTCAAATCGATGGCTTAATTAAATCAGGGAATAGCTGTAATACTCACAGGCATTCCTAGATAGCATATGCGGGCATCCAAAAGCAAAGAAGGCAAATCAGGAGGAGCAGATCTTGGTCTTCCATATCCTCTTCCTCCTCCTCGATACATGCTTACACTCATACTGTATTTTGCAGGACTCTTATCATTCATGCTTGACAGTGTATACATCCCTCCATAATCCAAATAGTTCCTTCTAGCTGAGATACTTTCCTGTCAAAATAAAGGACAGTATCAATGACTGATTATGCAGAATAAAATTGATATCCTATAAATATATCAATCTCTAAAAGGTAATAAATAATACTAATGAATATACAATTTCTAGCTACCAAATCATCACCAAGCTTTATAGATTATTTAAATGAGTTCTCAAAATTGTAGAACCTCTGTAACATGCTCTGCCTGTCTGCGGACTGGATTATCTTCAGTCATGAACATGTCCAGTTGTGAAGGAGTCAGACCATAAAGATATCGGGGTACATTTTTGTAGTTTTCCATCACTGAAAACAAAGATACAAAGAAAAAGGAATTAGAACCTGAACCGTCTACCACCCTTGCTGAATGAAAAGCAATACCAAGGTTCTGGAAACATAACAAGTTAGACAAGAGACGCTTCATTACACACAACTACACAAATAAAGGTGAATAAAAAAGCAAAGGCTGTGCAGTGCAGTTTAGGAATAATCTTATAACAAAAGAACTCCCTTCAATGCGCTTAACAAAGTAATTTCACCTTGCAGCACATAATACCTAAAGCCTGCAACAAATATTCTCCTTATCCAAGAAAGACGAAAAAGAAAAAGAAAAAAAAATGGTTCTCTGAATCACCAAATAATCCATCGGAATCATCAGTCTGGAAACAAATTCACCCAGACTCAGCATCTAAATGTTGCGCCAAACCCAATGTAACTTAAAATTTAAAATTGTTCCTCTCAGGTCCACCAAATTCGGAACCTCACAACAAATACTTACTCTTAACTCTTAACATAAACCCCAAAACAATCACAAAAAGAAATTTTCTAAAACAGTTTCCACATCCAAAAACCAATCAAGGAAGCAAATAAATTCGAGGACAGAGCACATAGGCTCTGCGTAAAAGTATGATATGACACAGAGACATACATCCACCCTTGAGATTCTCTTGTCTGAACTGCTTGGGAATATGGTCCAGAGACTTTCCAGAAGCAGAAGGAGACTTGTAGCTGTACCATCTCCTTTGAAATGCGGGCAGCTTTATCCGATTGGTGAAGGTGGTGGTGGGGAGAAAATAAGACTTCGGGAAGCCAACAGAGAGTGGTTCTGTCGTTGGAGCAGAGACTGGAGAGAGCAGAGAAGTTGCCATCCAAAGAGAGTTGTGGAATCTCTTCGCTCTGTGTTGTGTTGTGTGATTGATTTTTCAATGAAATGAACAGACGATAGAGAAGCTTGGGGCTTCGGTGGATTTGGAATAATACGCAAAACGAGTTGTCGTGTTGGGTTCTTTCCTTCTCGAGCTCTCGGGTTGGGTGATTTGTTATTGGGCTTCTCTTCATACCAGTATTGTTACTGTTTGTTCCTAAAGTCAAATCACTTTTGCTTTTCCTTCTACCTAATGACATTCGAGTCCAGATCAGGTCCGAGTTTACTGGGCCTCAAGCCCTAATTGTGAAATTTTATTGTGAAAAATTACTAGTATTTTGGAGACAATGTGGTTAAAATAAAACATATATGAATTGTTTAGCAGCAACAACAACAATAAGTTTAATAAATAGTTCAATTAAATTAATACCATCATTTCGACATGCCATTTAGGGGCTGTTTATTTCCATTTTTTTCTTTCGTTTTTTGTTGTCATTTTTGTAAAAAGAAAAACAGGTAAGTAAAATGTGTTTGGTTTACTTTGTTGTGATTTTTTGTTTCTGAAAATAAAAAAACCACAACAGTTTTACAGAAACCAGAAAACTTCGTTTCTCTGAATTTTGACAACAAGTTTTCTTCGACAGAAAAATAACATATCCCTATTTTCTATCTAGAATAATAATAATAATAATAAAAGTAAAAAATTTATAATAATAATTAATAATTACTAATTACTAATAATAATAATAAGATAATTAATTCGGTATAATAAAATTAATAATATTAAAAATAGTAAGTAGAAAATTTATAACAATAATTAATAAAAATAAAAATAAAAATAAAAATAATTAATAATATTATTATTAACAATACATAATAATAATAAGAAGAAGACGAATAAATTAATAATAATAAGAATAACTTATTAAAAATTAATAATAAGAAGAAGAAGAAGAAGAATAACTTATTATCAATAATAAAAAAAATTAATAATCATAATAATAACTTATTAAAAATTATTAATAATAATAAGAATAACTTATTAAATAATAATAATAATAAAATTAATAATAATAAGAATAACTTAATAATAATAAACAAAATATATTTTTATTTTCAGTTTTTTATTAAAAATCTCAATCAAATAGGATTTTGTTTTTAGTTTTTATATTACAAATCTCAACTAAACAGGTTTTCGTTTTTTTAGAAAAAAAATAGGAACTAAAAGTAAGAAATAAAAATTAAAAATAACAACAGAAAAATAAAAGTGGAATCAAACGACCCTAAACGAAGAAGAACGAAAAAAAGACAATGAAAAGGACGTCGTCTTGGTTCACTAAAATAACGTCATTTTCTGCATATTGATAACCTAAAAAATGCTCTTCTCTATTTTTTTCTCTGTCTTCATCCTCATTTTGCAGCAATTGCAGTGTGCTCGTCCAATATCTTCGCCTAGTGTCTTCGCCCGTCTTCATCTGCCTTCTCTCTAATGTTGTCGTGCTTTCTCCACCAATTGCCAACGTTTGTTTTGCTTATTCACAATAGGGTTCTTTTTCTCCAGGTAATTAGGGTTTTATTTCATTCTTGATTAATGTAAGTTACAACTGAGTCAATTGGTTACACGTACTTAAATTATTACAGTACTAATTACATTTGTGTGTGTAGCATAGTAC
>JAOSBL010000211.1:32982668-32994553 GCA_027568915.1 Erythroxylum roraimae
GATATGGTCTTTACTCGATACAATTTAAAGCTTCAAAAAAGGTATGTTATTATCGTTATTTTGGATATAATTTTTTGTAATTTCTTAATGATTTAATATTATTTGTTTACTAGAACTCTTAATAGAACAAGTAGTTAAGTAGATCCAATTTGCCTTGACCATATCGATCTTTTGACATACTGAGTTTTTGAGGAACCAGATTTGATAGACGAGAGTGATTTGGAAGATAATTTTGGATTAAAAAGTATTGACATGTCATTTGGTATAATAAATTTGAATGATGGTGATTACGAGACTCTTTTCAATGATGTGAATTTTGTACTAAATAAGAATTGAGGTCGATACAATTTGAACAGATATTTAATTGAATGAAATTTCAGGTTTTAATTTCTCTTATTCTTTTAATTTCACTTATATTTGATGTATATATTAAATTATACATGCAATATAAATATAATTATAAATCTTTTTGTTTCAGGTTTCACTTCTAGTTGGTTGTTTTCTTAATACAAACTCTTGTTGTAAATTGTAAAGTTAGAGAGTTATTGATATTTATTATTCTTTTTATTTGATATTTTGATGTGATTATTATTTATTATATCATGAAATTGTAATATTTTAAATATTTTATATTATCCTTAATTTTAGATTTATATGAAGATTAAATAATCTTTTTGCATATTAATTGTGATATGATTTATATGTGAAATATATTAAAAATAACATTAATGAAAATAAATGAATTATTGTTATTTCAAATTTATATTGTTATAATTTTTGAAGATATAGTTGATGTAAAATTATAAATTATTCGTGATAATATATTAAGAAATTATTTTTCAATTTTTAAAAAGTTGAAGAATTATTTTATAAATTTTAAAAAGTTATTTTAAATCTATTTTACAATTTTTAAAAAATTAAAAAAATTATCTAACTGGTATCAGGTATTAGTACAATAATGTATCAGTTGCAGATACCTGTACCGTATTGATAACATTGATCATGACACAGACCAACCGCAAGGTGACCAGTGGGAGAAGATGCTGAGGCAAAAGTTTGTCATTGTAAAGAAACACAAACCCTGCACCTTTGGATCTAGTCACATCCAATGGTCGGTAGCTGGCAATCCATGTCTCCAAAACAATGGCCAATAAGGCATTGACACGTAATCTCCAATATGCCAGAAACCTCCGATTTGATCCTCTATGAGGCGATGCGTCTGTGCGTCACTCTTTGTCTCCCACGTCGCCGTTTCAGCCTTCCTCCAACTTTTTAAAGTACCGTTTTGGTTTTCCCTCTTATTTTCTAAAATCCCCCGTTCAATCGACCAACATACAAGAACAAAAATAAAAAGCGGAGCTTTTGGAAGAACCAGTAAGAGTGTGCTTGTTCTGGGTATTGTTTGAATCTGTCTATTACTCTTGAGTTGAGTTTGTTTGTTCTGCTGTGTATCCTTTTTTATGTGTTGTTCTGCTGTGTATCCTTTGCTATGTGTTGTCTCTTACTCATTTGCTATGTGTTGTCTGGGTATTGTTTCATGAAGTTACTCTCAAAAACACCTTAGCATTGCAACTGCAAACCCAGGATCATAAATTTTTTACCAAGATGCTTTAAACTGGATTAACTAGGATAACACTGATGAGGGATTTCAATTATTACCTTTAATGTTGAAATTAAATTGCTTCACTACAAATCAAGATTTCAGACTGGAATGTAATATTGATTTCGCATGAAATGCCATATTTCCTATCTGATTATGAGCTCTGAATAGACAGACACTTCCTCCTTTAATCAACAACTGCAGTATTTCAAGAAGAGTTTTATTGGAATTTATAAAATCTCTTTCAAAAAACAACATATTAGGATCTTTAATGGAGGTTATTTATTTTGTATAATTGCCACTTTTACAATTACTGTAATGGTGGACTGGCGTTTGTGATGGTGTGAAGGAATGTTGTCCACTATATCATGAAAATTTAAGTTCACTGTTGTGAAGCCTTATTTAGTTCTACCAATCTGCGTTTGCATTTTAGAGGTATTATCTTTTATTATTCACTCTATTGCTGTTTCATTGTCTCAAACTCAAAGCGTTATTTTGATTTCTTGGTGCATGGCATGAGTAATGCTTTATCTGCTAATGCGGCTGGTGTATTGCGAAAATTTTTAATATGTTCATTAGAATCTATTTTGAGATTCTAAACATGTCTGATTTTTCTTTGTACTGCTGCTTTTATTTTTATAAGGATATTGCTGGAACATTAGCCACAGAGGAAGCAGGAGATGCAACCCAGGTTTCTAAACTGCATTCTGCTCTTGAGTTTGTTGATCATAGGAGAAGAAAGGTAATTTTCCCTACTAGTATGTTTTCCCTCTGCTCTTGAGTTTGTTATAGATGCCTCGCTTGTTACAAGGAGTCAATTTTCCAATCAATATGCCATTGTAGTTATTCGTGCTTCATGGTTAATTGAACTCATAAATGAGTGAAACCCTAGAATGATTTAGTTGGTGGCTAATTTATAAACTCCAAAGTTGAGGTCTTTAAAGATAGTAGTCAAAGATTGCGATGCTGACGTATGCCAAAGAGGATTGCCTGATGGAATGAAGTCATGAACAGTAACTGGTTGTAGAAACCATGCATATCCTTTATTGAAAATAAATCGTAATGGAACACAAGAACCAATGTAGAGTTTGAGCGATTCTGCCAGTAGATAAAGAAAATAATGAATGAACAATGTGGCAAGCACCGAACTGCATAGGCCCTTCTTTAATTCAGTCTTGCTTATTACCCAATTTGGAATAAAGATCTGCTATATAAACTACAGAAAGCTAGCACTCTAGTTAATTGAGATGTTGAGTCATAATCAAGAGTGAACGGTAGGAAGTGAGGAACTTTAATCTTGTTCTTCAAACTTAATAAAATCTGGACACTGTAAACTAACTAAAAAAACGGTATGATACATAATGGGTTGGTACAGAGGTAGTATCTCGAGAACTATTTTCAGTTGAGAGTTGGGATTTGCTTAATCTAGTTTAGGTTAGTCATGTATTTAGATCCTGTCTCCTATCCTATCACCTCCGTTGCAGGTTTCCCATTAAAAGAAGACATTCAATATTCTACTTTTGTGTTATTGTTTCTTGTACTAATAGTTGCAATACTGCAGAAATTGTAGAAGTAGAAAAGAAGAATATCATCAGATCATACCCCATCTCCTTAAATGTTGTGCCTATTGTCTGTGTGCGTAGTCCTATACTACATTACTATGTACATTGTTGAGTCTTTTACCCGTGTATAGGCATGAATGGATATATATGACTAGTTCTATGGTTTCTCATGCTTTTATTGCTTTCTGCTAATATCTTTGGCAATAAGATAGTCGATGTTAGAAATCATATATATTTTCCTACATTAAATGATGTCTGTGGTTATGATGTAGGTGAACGACTCCAAGAATTTAACAAGATCATCAAGAAATACCCAAATTGAGTAAGTTCATCTACACTAGTGTTTCTTAGATTCCGGAGCTCCTATTTTATGCACAATATAAATGTCTCTTTATAAAGAATCAGAGTTTCTTTATACCATATGATTGAACATGGAAGGAAAAGGATAGGACAACTCAATGCGATGTCTTTCAATTTTAAGTTGCGTTTATTCTTCTCTATTACTCCATTATGTTAAAATAAGTGAAACCCTTATTTCTTTTTGCAGTCTTACGTTCACTTTCTAAAATGTAATAAGCACTTTAACCTTTATTTCAACAATGCAATCCAACTATATCTGCTATAGTCATACATAAATTCTCATCAATTTGAGTTCTTTTAATTTCAATTATCACTCATTCACCATTAGTAAAGTTCATTCATATCCTTTATTAATCAATATACCACAACTTGATATATTTTTATCAAGGTTGGGAACTTGAAGTACATCAGTTATTTGGTTTGAAGTATGCATAGGAAACTGGACATGGTGTGGGGTAAAGATAGAGCGACGGGACTCAAAGCTGAGGATATAGCTGAAGCAAGTGCTAAGGTTAATAGCTCAAAGAATATGACAGTGTGTTCTTCATTGGACAGTAAAGATGAACTTGTTGTGGTATCTGATACAGAAGGATCTTCGGCTATTCCTTTAAGCAGCCATGGAAGAAAAAGGCGAAAAATCCTATCACCAAGAAAGGAAAGTGTTTACAAGAAAAAAAGACCAGCAACACTTCAGAATACTATTGAGTCAAGGTTAGAGAGTTTCATTGTTAAGTTTGAATCTATTTGCGAACAAATGGCCTCACAATATACAGTTGTCACAAATGCTTTGATTGCGGAGTCTAAATCTGATTCCCTAAGTAATGAGAAGATACAAGAGCTCATTAGTGAGCTTCTTAATATTGGCATATCTCAAATGGATGTCGGTAAGGTTGCTGTGTTATTCTGTAATGATCTTGCTAAAGTTCAGGTTTTGTTTGCTTTGCCAAGTCATTTAAAAAAGTCTTTTGTATATGAATTCCTCTATTCATCTTCTAGTTTATGAATCATTCGAGGAAGCATGTTAATATTTTTGTAAGTATTATGAACTTATGATGCAATCGATGTTTGCCACCAAGTTATTTTGTATTAGTTAGGTCTTTTGTAGTTGTGATGCAAACAATATTTGTAGTGTTAATCTGGTTATTTTGTATCAATTGAAGACTTTTGGTTAAGTTATTGTGCATATGATAGATATTTGACATCATTTGCATTATTAAAAGAATGTAAATTGTATTAAACTATATTACTTGATTTTACTATAGCATTTCAGAAATGATGAATATTATGATTTTGTTGAATTGTACAATATTTTAAATTATTAAACTATATTATGATTATGGTTATTTTGTATCAGACACCTATAGTGGTTATTGTTGTTGATTTTGGAACTGAATTTGGTTTTGCATCACTCTTTCGCTCCTCTCTTCTTTTTTCTTATTTTATTACTGAACTCATCTTGTATCTGTTTAACAATGTTTGAAAACTCTAGTGTTTGGGGGAGATTGATAGTGTTATCTTCAGACATAATGGAGAAGACATGTAAAACACAGGAAAAATAAGCGATAAAAGAAAGGAAGGCAATGTAAGGAGTCCATAGAGAAGTCAAACGTCGAGAGTTGTACTAAACTTCAAATTTTAACAAGTTGGATCGAGTTTATCTAAAATCCGATTGAACTATTGCTCAAGTGCAACCCAACTTGTTGCTATTCCTTCTTAATTGGGATAGATACACTTCAATTACGTACACTTAACAGATTGATTATAACCAATAAGTGTAAAATAGTTACCATATACGGATGATGTTATCTTTAACGTGAAAACAGAACTCGTAACATACCAAAACTATAACAAGGAAGTATTATGGATCTAAAACCATCTCATTCAATATATATACCTCTGATAAAACTAAACATAAAAATTTGAAGTTGGATAGGAAACAAGACATGGAACACACTATGAAAACGAGGGGATCCTTCCAAAGTATCCTTTGCCAATATCAATCCAAGATCAATAAAAATCAAGGGCTCAAACGTATGCTTTAGATAGTTCATAACCAAAAAAAAAAGAAACCAGTAGTCATGAGGCGCTTGCACCAATCCTAATCCTATGCCATTCTGGGATGTGGCATATCATTCAGCGGTACTGCAACAAAGACACATAGACGAGAATGAGAAACCAGCCGAGATCATTAAAGTCGTGCGGAATCATAACCATCACAAACATAAAACAAAAATTTACCTTGATGAATCCAATTTCTTTGGCATTGCTTCGGAAGCACTGTCTGCAGCACATAAGCCCATACTTCCTAATCAATCCATGGGGATTCCCACAGACACGGCTGTCACATGAAAAAGACAACCCAAATTTTAGCATTCTTAACTCTCACATCCACAATACATGCTCAAGACTACAAGCATACGAAACAATTTCCTAAAACATGTTTTTCAAAACTGTAGAATCCTAGAATTACACCCTAAATGAGTGAAATAACATACTGACAATTAATACAGCAGCTCAGTAATTACATCAATAAAACGGGTCAACGTCCATACAAGTATAACAATTATCTTTGAGAAAACATTAAACAATGAACCGTGTGCCTTTCTTTTTGGAATTTGAAAGAAACCGTATGCCTTTTGCTACCATAAGAACGCATAAACTGAAAAAAAGCGTATTCCTAATTGCCCATGAACGATAAAAAGATAAAGAAACGATCTTGAGCTCATCCCTCCACGTTTTCATGCAATTTTTCGGGTAACAAACACGGAGAAGAGAAAAGGAGGGGAAACGATGATACCATGTGCGAGAACCAGGGCCGTAGGTCTTGGGGTGAGAGCTCCAAACGTTAGAGTGACCCATTACTTATGCTGATCTTCTTCGAATCTACAGAGCGGCTCAATAGTTCAACTCTTAGATTTGAATAGCAGCAAAGCAAACTTGATAAACAATTGAGGGATAGTTGATACTTATAGGGCTTCTTTGGAAAACCCTAGTTTGAAAAGAAGTCAGTGTGCGTATTATGGCATCATCCTGCAAAACGACGCGTCGTACAGCGTCTTCCTAAATTAGATTACGATAAAAATAAAAAATAAAAAATAATTTTTTTTAATAATTATGAAAATTGAAATAAATTGATAACATCAGTTGGAAATTAAGGTTAAAATGGGTGATATACAACAAAGTTGGCCTAAGAACTTGGAGAAATGGGTTTGAATCAAGTTCGAGACTTGCTGAACGCTTAAACAGTAGGAAAGAAGTTCGTGTCAGTACATATTTTCAACGACAGACAATGTTGAACTGGTTCGAAACTTGTGATTATATGTTCTAATCTTTATGGCGTCCCACGTGCGGATTAAGGTATTTGTAGTCAACACCTCATCAAGTTCAATTCTTGCCAGCGGTTGGATATTTGGATTCCAACCAAGTGGGAGAAAACTTATAGAAGATAGAACAACTCAACATGTCGGGTTGTTCTTAACGCATGAAGATCTAACTTTTCTCTTCTGAAATTGAGGCAAGTTTTTATTCATAGAACAACTCAACATGTCGGGTTGTTCTTAACGCATAAAGATCTAACTTTTCTCTTCTGAAATCGAGGCAAGTTTTTATTCTCTTTCATGTAGTTCATAGACCTTATTGTTTTAGTAGATTCTTATGTTTGAGATGTTCACTTATTACACAGATCTGGTTGTTGGAGAAAATCCAAAGTTAGGTGTGTGTTGAACATTTTTATGATTGCTTAAAGACTCCAAGTTACAATCTTAGCATCTCTATCTCCCTGTCCGAATGGTGGATGGCTGAAGAGAGAATGTCAAGTGATGGAGAGGAAAAAGCTAAAACAGGCCCAAAACTGACGCTATGGCCTCTTATCGCTTTGATATTCTACGAGGTTTCTGGAGGTCCTTTTGGTGTAGAGGATTCTGTGGGAGCTGGTGGTGGCCCTTTATTTGCTTTGCTTGGTTTCTTGATTTTCCCTTTGATTTGGAGTGTTCCTGAAGCTCTTATAACTGCAGAATTAGCCACAGCCTTCCCTGAGAATGGTGGGTATGTAGTTTGGATATCTTCGGCTTTTGGTCCGTTCTGGGGTTTCCAAGAAGGGCTCTGGAAGTGGTTTAGTGGGGTTATAGACAATGCCCTTTACCCTGTGTTGTTTCTTGATTACTTGAAGCATTCATTCCCTATATTCAACAGGTTAATAGCTAGAATTCCTGCTCTTCTGGGAATTACATTTTCTTTGACATATTTGAACTACAGAGGCCTACATATTGTTGGAATTTCAGCAGTTTCCCTTGCTGTGTTCTCTCTGTTTCCGTTCTTTGTGATGGGTCTCCTGTCAATTCCTAAAATTAGACCCACCAGATGGCTAGTTGTCGATTATAATAAGGTACAATGGAGGCCTTACTTCAATAGCATGTTTTGGAATCTAAATTACTGGGATAAGGCTAGCACACTTGCCGGGGAGGTTGAGAACCCAAACAAGACATTCCCAAAGGCAATTTTTGGGGCTGTGATCTTGGTGGTTTCATCGTACTTGATCGCAATTCTTGCGGGGACAGGGGCCACTAGTTCCTCCTATAGAGAGTGGAATGATGGATACTTTGCAGAAGTTGGTATGTTGATAGGAGGGGCTTGGCTCAAATGGTGGATACAAGCAGCAGCTGCCATGTCTAACATGGGACTGTTTGAAGCAGAAATGAGTGGTGATGCCTTTCAACTTCTTGGTATGAGTGAGATGGGAATGCTTCCTGCTATTTTTGCCTCAAGGTCAGTCAATTTCTCTCTTCTCCAACTTATATTTCACTTTTCTTGGTGGAATCTATACTCTGACGAGCCAACTGAGGCAAGAACTAACATGAAAGCAATTCCTTTAATACACATTTGTAGATCAAAATATGGGACACCCACATTCAGCATTTTGTGCTCAGCTACCGGAGTAATCTTCCTATCGTGGATGAGTTTTCAGGAAATCTTGGAATTCCTCAATTTCTTGTACGCAATAGGGATGCTTCTTGAGTTTGTAGCCTTTATAGTCTTGAGAATAAAGAAACCAGAACTTCACAGGCCTTATAAAGTACCACTACAAACTTGTGGAGCAGCACTGCTTTGTCTTCCTCCTGCAGTGTTGCTTCTTCTCGTTATGTGCTTGGCTTCTCTTAAAACATTCTTTATAAGTGGTGCAGTTATTGTTCTTGGATTTTGTCTATACCCTGTTTTGGTTCAAGCCAAAGTTAGGAAGTGGACCAAATTTAGTGGAGAAAAACCAGCAGTTGCTTCCACTATTGGTAAGCAAAGCAACTCAATCCAGCAACAACCACATGAAGAACTCGAGGAAGAGGCTTCAATTAGCCTTCTATCTGATCTATCTTCCACAAACGAGAACCAGAATGGCCAGCCATATTTGGTGGAAGGTTCTCTGCGGTTGGCATAGGTAGGAGTCCTTGTAGTAACCTATGTAAGGAAGGTTCTCTGCGGTTGGCATAGGTAGGAGTCCTTGTAGTAACCTATGTAAGGAAGGTTCTTTGCGGTTGGCATAGGTAGGAGTCCTTGTAGTAACCTATGTAAAAGCATTATCTGCATATACAGCAACATGTTTAGTAGTAAGCTCAGAAGTCTGTGTGAATAATATGAATGTGTTCCTATTAATGATATAAAACACTGCATATATATTTATTATAGTTGAAATTTTATACCTTTTTTCTTATTTAGTTGAGGTTTTATTCGTTGTCATATTTAGAAATTGTCTAATTTAAAATACTAATTACAATTTTGTGAAAAATGTTTTCTTCTCGTTCTTGATTAAGGTAACAATAGCTAATTGTTAGAAATGATACTTTTTTATTTTTTGATTTTGTTTTTAGGGTTAATTACTAAAAAAATGCCCAAATTTTTGTCAATTTTTCAATTATAGCTTGAAATTTAAAAAGTAACAATAAAATGTCCAAACTTTTTATTTTTTTCCAATTCTAACTCAAACTTAAAAAAGTGGCAATAAAATGCTCAAATTTTTAATTTTTTTCAAGTCTAGTTCGACATTATCTATTGTTCTCTCGATGCCCTCAACTTTCGGTCCTTTGTTTTTTGTTTGTTCTTTTGACGCTCCAAACTATTAGTATATTATAACGTACTGTATCAGTAAATTTTTTGTTTTAAGTTTGTTCTCTTAATGCCTTCAGTATGAGAGCGTTGGGGCTGCGTAATCTGAAAATCAGAAGGTGAGAGCATTAAGAGAACAAACTGAAAACTAAGAAAAAAACTGAAATCAAAGCGTAAAGTCGTTGGAACTACGTAATCTAATTTAGGTCATGTTTAAACAACGACATCATTTTAGTTATGTGATTAAATAATGTCGTTTCAATAATCTTTATTTGTTGTGTTAATTTTAGCTAATATGTATTAATAATTAAGATTTCTGAAGCACGCGGTAAATTTCGTCAGCAAACTTTACGGAAACATTAACATTAGACTAAAATTGAAAAAAATTGAAAGTTTAAACATTTTATTACTACTTTTTAAAGTTTGAGTTATAATTAAAAAATTGAAAATTTGAGGATTTTATTACTACTTTTTAAAATTCAAGTTATAATTAAAAATTTGATAAAAATTAAAGCTTTTTTTGGTAATTAACTCTTTTTTTAACTTCAGAAAAAAAATTGTTTAAATTTAGTTTCTATCTTTCTTCTAAATTTTGAAACCTATAAAAATAATTTTCTTTTTTATTTCTATTTTTCTTGTCATAATTTGATGTATCATCAATTAAATACTTTATTTAATATTGATTATTAATAAGAGATGTGATTAATATAATTAAATTATTTATTTTATTTTAATTGTTATAATTACTTTAAATTTTATTTTTTAAAAATAAAATATAATATATGTATAAATTTATTTTAATAATTAAAATATATAATTAAAATAAATATTATTGTATAAATAAGTTTACTTATTAAATTATTTATTTAAATAAAATATAAAGTAAACTAAAATAAAATTATTAACTTAATTAATTTATACAATTATCTAATATTTAATTATCAGTAATAAAATATAGTTATATTGATATTAAAATTTTATTTTTATTTAAAAATAGAAATGAAAACAAAAAATTATAACAGAAAAATTAAACCCGTTTCCTTAAAAAAAAGAAAAAAAAAGCTTGAAACTTTATCAATGTACAAAAACGATGACTATGAGGTCAAGTAGCATAGCTTCAACGTGTTAGGACAATCAAAATCACTGAAACGTTAAGCACAGTTTGAGGTTAAGGTAAATGTAGCACTTTGATCAGCCGCAAAGTATTAACTCAAGTGATGGTTGGTTGGTTACAAAGGAGGATGAGGTTAAACCGCAAGTGATTGGTGTGTGCTACTTAACAGGGGCTTTGGACAAAAGCCGATGTATGTGTTGTGTTCTAAATCCGATCCAACGGGCACACCAGTTTGGTCTGTTTTCTGTTGTGAACGACGTAACAACTGTAGTATTAATATAAATGGAACGAAATAAAGAGACAACAGACAGAGCATCGATCACCCATAATAACCCAATACGGATTTGAGCGGGAAATAGTACAGGAAAGGAAACCCTAGTTCCTTTTTGGTGCGTATGTTACTCTACCTTGCTTCTAATCTCAATTCATTTTAGTGGGTTTTGGATTTTCGATCTCATCTCAAATGTGTTTCAATTAATTCTCCAAATGGTTGCGCTGATCTCCCCCTTTTCGAATTTTGATTTCTGCTTGCCTACGCTCAAATAGAAACTCTTTGTTTTGTTGTTTCTTTTTATTCTCTGTATTTTTTATCTAGCTTGTAGCTCGATATTATTGTTGTAGTAGATGAAAAAAGTTGCTTTTTTTAAAGCTGAATTGCCGAACTGGGCATGTTTTTGTTTTTCCAGAATCAGAAACTGTAAGCATTATTCTTCCAAAGGTTAGAATACACCAATTTGCATTACATTTCTTTTGTTGGATAATAGTGTAGAAGAACATTATTATTGGGACTATGATTTCTCTATCCTGGTTGATTTTGATCTGATTACTAATTACTTCTTATATGACTCTTTCCTATATAATAACAAATGCAAACACTTGCAGAATTAATTGTTGTTTTATCCCCTTGATGTAGTTCTTGAATGCTGGTGGCTGAGGTGCTTACGTTGATTTGTGTTCATTGCTTGCTTAAGAATGAGCCAACTTGGTGAACAACCAAATTGTTGTGGTCAAAATGTTGAATCTTCTTCTGAGTTATGTGACGAGGATAGAGACGTGGAGGAGTATGAGGATGAGGAGGAAGATCTAGATTTTAATCCCTTTCTCAAGGATAACCCCTCTCTTGAAGCTTCATCCAGTTTGAGCTCTGAAGTTGAGG
>JAOSBL010000211.1:32994653-33010575 GCA_027568915.1 Erythroxylum roraimae
GAATGAGAAGGTTGTAACTAATATATATATACCTAGCATTAATATATAATATTAATATATAGTAACTAAAAATATAATAATTTGTCACAGCCTCGAATAGAAAATGACATGAGTCACGGCTGTGACTAAATAAGTCACAAGCATGACAGTCAGATGAGATAATAAGGAATAATACAGAATGAGAGCCATCGGATGAAAAGAACGGTATAATAATGAATAACAAAAGAAATAAAGAAAATAATAAATATTTGCTAAAAAAACAATATACTTAAATAATTAAATTTATATAGGTGAAATAACATCTTATTCACGCGTGTAACTTAATGATCACAGGCGTGACTAATAATGAATAAAAAAATGAAATGAACATATGAGAGAACAATAAATATCGGCAAAAAAATAAAAATAAAAAAGCTTAACCATTGGATCATTTAGACGATAGGATGGAATTCGGTCTTTGTTCATCCAGTTCGTCCTTATTATTATATACTTAATAAATACGAATCAAAATCACTGAAACGTTAAGCACAGTTTGATGTTAAGGTAAATGTAGCACTTTGATCAGCCACAAAGTATTAACTCCCCAAAATAAAGAGATAACAGACAAAGCATCGATCACCCAGAATAACCCAATACGTATTAGAGCAGGAAAGCGTACAGGAAAGGAAACCCTAGTTCCTCTTTGGTGCGTATGTTACTCTACCTTGCTTCTAATCTCAATTCATTTTAGTGGGTTTTGGATTTTCGATCACAGCTCAAATGGGTTTCAATTAATTCTCCAAATGGTTGCGCTCATCTCCCCCTTTTCGAATTTTGATTTCTGCTTGCCTACGCTCAAATAGAAACTCTTTGTTTTGTTGTTTCTTTTTACTCTGTATTTTTTATCTAGCTTGTAGCTCGATATAATTGTTGTAGTAGATGAAGAAAGTTGTCTTTTTTTTCCAGCTTAATTGCCGAACTGGGCATGTTCTTGTTTTTCCAGAATCAGAAACTGTAAGCATTATTAATCTGTTTCTATAATCTTTCTTGTTTTCTATGCAGATGGAGACGCTATTTTGGGAACTAGGGTTTTTTTAGGTTTTGGGTTTTGGAATGAGTATGATCTGGTATATGATTGGAAGTTCCAGATTATGATGGGGAGCTGGATTTGTTGAATTTGGCTCATTTCTCGTAGTGAAAAGATGGTGTCTAATCAACCATATGCTCGAGTTCATACCTTGGAGCTCAAATCTGTTCTGATCAGGAAGATTGGACATCGGAGAGCGGATAGGTACTTTGATCTGCTCAGAAGATTGTTTAGTTTCAAGATTACCAAGTCTGAATTTGACAAGGTCTGTGTCAAGATTATTGGTAAAGAGAATATTCCCCTTCATAATCATCTTATCAAATCAATTCTTAAGAATGCCTGCGTTGCCAAAGTCCCCCCATCAAAAGGTGCTAAGAAGGAGGGATGTAACATTAATGGTAAAAGTGTCAATGGATACCAGAGAAATTGCCTTCAGTCACTTTACGGGGATGCCTTTGCTTCTTCTCCTCGGAAAGGAAGATCCCCTGTTAATTGGGATCGCAAGTTCAGGGATCGCCCAAGTCCTTTGGGTCCACTTGGAAAGCCCCAAAGTATCTTGTCCGAGGAACCAAGCTCAAGGATGCAAGAGCAGCAAAGTGCAACAGAATTACTTTCTCTTGGTAGTAGGCCTCCAGTTGAAGTTGCTTCTGTGGAAGAGGGTGAAGAGGTTGAGCAGGTGACAAGTAGCCCAGGTGTTCAGAGTAGAAGCCCAGTTACTGCTCCCTTTGGAATTTCTATAAGTAAGGGTGGAGCTCGTAAAACTCTTTCAAATTTATCTGCATGTAAAAATTACCTGAGGGAGACTTGTTTAAACAACGGTGAGCTGCCTGATACAAGGTCATTGAGAAGTCGGTTAGAGAGGACATTGGAGGCGGAGAGTATCAATGTGTCAGTTGAATGTGTTAACCTGTTAAATAATGCATTAGATGCATATTTGAAGAGGTTGATTGAACCTTGTATGGGTTTAGCTGCTATAAGCCATAACAATCAGCAATTGAAATCGGTAAATGGTATTGTAACGACAGGTTTGAATAACGGAATGTTTCCTGGGAAGTACATGCCAGGGGCAAAAGAGCTACACTATGCATCAATGACGGATTTTCTTGTTTCAGTGCAATCAAATCCACAATTGCTTGGAGAAGACTGGCCAACGCAACTTGAGAAAATTTCCTTGCGTGCTTCTGAGGAGTGAATTTATACTTTGGTGGAATCTAGTATCAGTTAGAATTTTATCAGATTGGTGATTCAGACTATGGGATCAATCTTTTTACTTCAATTTTGCTTGCATCTCTGTATCGTAGCATCGCTGAGTGCTGCCGAAGTGACTATCCTGTAGAAACAAGAAGACGAGCCACCTTTACATCTGTCAGTTCTCTTCAGATAAAGGCAAACATATTGCCTAGACTTACCTTCTGTGATACTTGCCACAGAAAAACAATGTTCATAATTGTAAAATTAGATAGTATTAGGGTACCATTGTTCCAAAAAAGAGTTAACACCATTTTTAATCTATATATCTTCTCTTTGGTCCTTTTTACCCTTTTTGAGTTATAGTTTCTCAGCCTCCCTTCCTCTCCAACCTCAGTAGGGTTTCCCATCCCTGTACCCTGAATCATCAATAATATACAGCTTTTTTAACTCCTACAGGACAATTTACATTTCTGCAATTGTTGGTCGTTGCTCAATTCATGAATCATATTCTTATAGTTGTGCTATTCGACTACGTTGTTTTGCATTCTACAGATTAGCATCTGTTGGTGGTGGCAATAAGCCTCAGATCAAAATCTTCATCTATTAGTGCCAAACTTGGTAACGAGTAATGTACCATTCTAATATAGCCCTTCACAGAAAAATGGATCATTTTAAAATGGTTCTTTTATGTATAATGAGAATAAACGCAAGAAATTTAAATTTGAAACCTTTTAAAAATATTTACTAAACTCAAAATTTATTATGTTAGTTGAGTTCCAAAAATAATTCATATATTATAGTTGAGCTTAAGGAGAGAAACATATTGCAGGGACTGTGAGAAAGGTCATGTCTTTTTGGGACATGGCAACAATTCAGTTGAAGAATAATCTATACGAGGTTTACTTGATTGCTTTCGGTTAAATTTATCAATTCTTCAACAAACAGTACTGTTAATTTAATATATAAATATGTATTTTTATAGGTTAATGTTACGAACAGATTTCATATGGCAAATTTGGCAGAAACACCATGGACATGAACGAAGAATACCATTTGAGTAGTTCACAATTACAAAAAAGAATGTAACTTCCTCCACTTAAGAAGGTCCATAAAACTATCTAAGAACATTGTTGAGTAAACATAGCCTATGAATTACATCAGAGAAATATGGAACATGTAACTTTGGTGATATCAAGGAGAACAAAATGATTTCTCATATAGCGGTTAATGTAGAGTTTGCGTAGCGAGAAGTAAAACACGTAATGGCGTGAAAGATTCCGGCAAGCATCGACCAAATTAGCTGGTGGCGCCTACTTTCTCTAGGCTGGCCATATATGTCATGTAGATGGTCCATATATATGAAAACGAATTGCTCACCAATGGCTGTCAAAGGTAAATTGTGAAGGAAACACAGACAAGCATAAAAATCAGGTCATCTCAAATTTAGGGTAGAGAACATTGTAAAAACATAAGAGAACATTCATATACCTGTAAATGGACAGGGAAAAATCTGAATGTGATAAAATCACAAACAGGCCAGTACATCACACCATTCAACATTGTAGGAAGTAAATCACGTTTCAAGCGGCCGACAATCTCAGCACCATTTTCACCTAAATTAGGCAAAGCAGAAATATGTAAAAGCAGCAATAGCATGATGGTTGTTGTAAGCAGCATATAGAATTGCTGAAGTTTCAGGACGGCCATAAATAATTGAAGTATTTTTCTTAATCTATAGAAAGCTACCAGATGAATTTCCAGAAAATTGCAAGCCACTACCTAAAAGAATTCTAGTTAGACTTCCAATCCTTGAAACTTATGATAACCAAGCTCAAATTTTTCAAAGGAAACTTTATCCAACCTTACCTGTTAACCTAAGAAATGTCACACTTACATACCATATACAGTGGGAAGCTGGGGAAGTAGTGATTGGAAAGTTTGGAAGATCAGTCATGGAGATGATTATTCTATTGTCGTGCCCAAGTCAGTTTCAATTTAATTTATTTACAGAAGAAACAATTAAGCATAATCTTGGAAAGTTATACAGAAATTGTCTGCTTATCTTCAAGTTTCTCTGGTTTGTTTCAAGCAATCATGCCAAAATGCACCATATTGGTTTTCCAATAATGCTGCACTGCAGATTACATTGGAAATTTAGGACAAAAATACTTAATTTGAAAGGAAATTTTAGCTTACCCTGAAGAAAGGCATTTAAGGAGAAAAATAAAACAGTCATGGCAGGGCCAAAGATAGTCTGTCCCATTGCCATTTTCTTGAATGTAGTGATCAGATCTTTCTGCGGAAGGATCTTTGACACAAAATTGAACCAGAAATGTAACGCTGGTCCCAGAACTATGAGCCCATATCCACCCATCCGTGCTGTTCTCACCAAATCATATGGTTCTGAAACTGGAAGCACAATCATCTGAAAAAAGAATGCACATATGTAACTTACGTATGTTATAATTAGCACAAAATCACTCCCAACCTTTGGCGAACACGTATTTATGCATATGACTCAACATCAATAGCAGCCTATAAAATCACACAACTATCTGAAGTTTTAGAATTAAAAGCAGAAAACAAGGTAAAGATCTAACATAACTTAAGTGGCATAAGACAGATTAAGTGGTGATATCACATATTTATATCAGTACTTGCGTCTTATCAGAAAATCTACAAAGGAAGTGGGGAGGGTACAAGCACTTGAGTTCAGTATAATTTCATAAAAAGACAATATGTTCCAGGGTGGTTCTGCTTGCTTTACATACAAAGCATAGCTTGACGCAATAGGCGTGCATCTTTCAAAGACATCAAGAAATCTGAAATAGTTACTGTGAAATTGCAATGACAACTAACCCAGAGGAGAAAAATAGAAAAATGAACAAAAGAACAAAAGAACTCAACCTTTGGCCAACAACTTATCTCAGACGAGGATAAACCTTTGGGCAACAATTCTTCAATACTGGAACTTTGACCAGTTAATATCTTACAAATTTCAATATTGAATTCAAAGGAATAAGAAAGCATATCTATATAATGTCTATCTCAACAGCAGATCAATTACAACCGGAAGGACCAAGAACTCTGATATAAGATTTTCTCTGCAACTCATTCTAACACAGAATGCTCAAGTCGAACCAAACAAAAATTTTGAAAGGATATCTTTAGAAAAAAAGAAACAAATTGCGAAGTCAGTCCTCAACACCGAAAGTGAGATAATCAACACATGTCATAGAAGAATCAAACTTGTGCTTGTGTTGTTTGAAATGTAAATATAATACCAACAGATCACCTAAAACATTCCAATTTGAAATACCAACAAACCTTTGACTGATCTCATTTCACAAAATTTCTCAACACACCAAAATCAAATTTCTCAGGAAAACAAATTTGATACGTGTCGCCAATGTTAGGGGAAATCATTTGGAAAAACAAAGACCCAGAAATGCATTTTGCGGAATCTGTTGGCTTAGCTACTCACCTGAGAAGACAAGTCGGCGGCAACGTAAATAATCGAAGAAGTGATGCTTTTCGTAAGAATAGGCCGCGACTTAACCAAACCCAAGTACCAAGCAACCAACCCCACTTTAGAAAGGGACGCCGTCGCCGTGGAAGAAGAGGAAGAAGAAGACGAACAGAAAGTGGAGGTAAAAATAGAAGGTCGAGAGAGGCCGTTACACTCCTTTATGTTCCTGAAAAAATTAGGAAACCCATAGTAACCTCTGTACTGCGTTGGTGTCTTGGATACTTGATGTCCAATGGTGGACCGTATCGTTGTCGGGGCGGTGATATGGGTTACCATTTGCCGTAAAACGGCAGATTTTCTGAACAAGAAAGCGTTCATTTTCGGCTCTGCGTTTTTCCGTCTCCAGCCGTCTAGAAATGGGGTGTGCGGGAAATAGGGGTTTGGTGGGGTTTTTCCTATTTGGAGGTTTGGTTGCGTTACATGACATGAAACTGAAGACTTCTCCAGGAGTATTGGTAGACCATCCGTTTGTTGACAAGTGTAAGACTTCCATTAACTCGGGGCCACGTCACCGCAAACTCTTACACGTATCTTTTTACAGCTGCTCGTTTTCATACGTTGGCATTTTTATGCAAGGCATTAAAGTTATTATATTTTATTATAAATAATTTTAAGAATTAAATATTATGGATTCATTTTACTTTTATTTTTATTAAAATTTTCGATCATGTTTAAAGTTAACATATTAAAATAAATGTTGGATTGAAATTAGTTCGAAACTCAATTTTAAAAATTCAATAACTCAATTTTTTTAAAACGACATTATATTAAACTAACCGAATAGAAACTTTAGAGTAACCGATAAGATTACTTCTTTGATTTCAGGTTTAAATAACGGAAATAGTATCTTGCAAATGAATTCACAAAGTTTTGGAGGCCCAATGTGTTTTTGTAAAAGGGAAATGTCCACCCAATATCTAATGGAAAGTGGCGTGCCTACTTTCTGTTCATGTATGGGAAAGAAGAAGAATAGCTTCATTTGTCTGGTATAGCCCAATGTCTAATGGAAAGTGGTGTGCCTACTTTCTGCTCATGTATGGCAAAGAAGAAGAATAGCTTCATTTGTATGGTATAGCCCAATGTCTAATGGAAAGTGGTGTGCCTACTTTCTGCTCATGTATGGCAAAGAAGAAGAATAGCTTCATTTGTATGGTATAGCCACCGATTTGATCAACAAGGTAGAAATCTAGGGAATCTTATTAATTACCGAGTCCATTTTCATCTGAATTCAAGCTTTGTTTATGAACAGTAGAATCCATTTCCCATATCCAATAACATAATTTATCTGAACAAAGCAACAGTAAGATTGCAGAGGTTCCTCAACCCTCTTATTTGCTTGCAAGCACAAGTTATACATGTAATTATACCCAATGGACTCCATATTCTTGGCAAGCCATTGTTAGGTAGCCTAATTAGAGTTAGGCGTATCGCATATATGTCTCTAATGGGAGATTGATGGATCCGTCTTTTTCGAGTAATTCAGATTTCTGAGTTTATCTTCAGCATCCGAAGTCATATGGTACAAGTCCCTTCAGCTCCGGTCCATTGAGCCTGTTGTTTACAAAACTGAAAAAACACCACAACCATATGATAAGATAAGAGGCCTAGAAGTTGGACATATCTACTACTACAACTTACTCTCATCATTCAAGCATCTATCTCTATCTGTATTATATACAACTTTTTGACTGTAGTTGCAGGAAAGCTTAAAATCTACACAGGAATGCAGGAAGTCAATGTGGAAAATTGCCTAGTTCTACATGCTTTTCCAGGTACATGTTCAGTTTAGATTTGTATTACACCTGTTTCTTGTAACCATTACACAACCTCTACTTATAGTTACACACTTTTCACATATCCATTAATGGAGTAGTCCAATAACATGCAGAGAATGACACCATGTTACTTTAACTATATGGAGAATATCATTATCAATTGATAGCAGAATCATACCTCTCCATCGGAAAACTGGCGAAAGGACCATCAACTGGAATTGTTCCACAGAGATCATTGTTCGATACATCACTGCAAACAAAAATTTCCCAAATCTAAGAATTCTGGAGAAACAAGTAATCAAAGCAGAAGTTTGAAACTTTTCCCTTTATCTATACTCACAAAACTTTTAGGTTGCTGAGAGTCACTAGCTCCCTTGGAATTGATCCTGTCAGCTTGTTGTTGTTCAACCGACTGTTTAATCGATTCAACCGAACAAAAGTAAGAACTCCATGCAATGTGAGTTTAGATGTGCTAAGCTATTTTAAATCATAACTTAAGTAACTTACAGGAATCTTAGTGATTTCAATTTGGCAAAAGATTTAGGTATCTTTCCTTCGAATTTGTTGCCATACAAATCCAAGCTAACCAGGTTCTTCAAATTGCCCAACTCCTTAGGAATTTTCCCGCTTATGTCATTCTTATAAAGCTCCCTGCAGGCCATTCAAGGTATTCGCGACCCAATTACTTGAAGAATCATATTGAAACACATGGACCAGTTTACATCCCTATGTCAAAGGTAAAGAACTAATTCATATTGAAATTTTGATATGTAAATGAAGGCCTAGGACAGTTCAATCAGGGTTTGTCAATATGGAACTTGACTCTCTGAAGAACTGATTTCAAGATTGTCACTAAAGTAAGTCCTGAATACTGATTTCCAGTTTACTTCCCCAAGAGCTCAAAACAGAAACAGAGCATAAGTTCAAAACTAAAGCTGTATCTATTAACGCCTTCTTCCACACAAAATAAGCATAGAATAATTGGATGCTATGACCAGCATTTAGGAAAAAAAAAAAGTTAAAAGAGCAAAGAACATACAAGTATTTAAGATGCTTGAGCTGGCCAAGCTCTGGCCCCAAAGTCCCAGAAACATTAGAGTTCCCCAAATCCCTGCAAATCAGCCAGTCAAAATGACAGGACATCCATAATTAGATCGAGATACCAAGTTAAAGTTAGTGAGAGAGAGAGAGAGTCACTAAAAAAGAGAATTGAACAAACAATGAAACAAAGAGACAAGAGTTACTTACAAACGAATCACACGATTTTTAGCATCACAGGTGACATGGAACCAGGTGCAGGGATTGACCAGGGATGGGTCCCAGCTCTGCAACACGTTGGTTGGATCAGAAAGCGTTTTTCTCAGAGCATGCAAAGCATTTCCTGTACCCACACAAGTGGTGTGATGAGAAGAAGAAGCAGCACCATAAACAGTAAACAACTAAATTGAGACTTGAAAACACAACCAACCACATGTTTTCTAACCAAGAAAGTAACACGGACTTGAACAAAAAACAAAATCCAACTTAAATTCTAAGATGGTATCTGAAAAATGAGGGCACAAACACTAAACTTCAATTTTTTTTTCCATTCTCTTTTATTTTCTCTTTAACAATTAAAAATGGAGCCAAAAAAAGAGCGAGAGTAGAACTTGGATGCCAAAAGACCAAAACTTGATGAACGGAACTAGCTTACCGTCAGAATTTGTGGAGATGGAAGGACAAAAATATAGGAAGAAAGAGACAAAGAACAAAAGAAGAAAAGAAGAAGCAGCCATCTTTGCGAAGGGAAGAGAGCCAATGGAAGAAGATGAGGAGTACTTGTAACGAAACAGACAAAGAGATGATGGTTGGGTATAAAAACTGGGTCCAGTTCTAAGTCAACATGATGTGTAAGTTGTGGTAGACGTGTTCTAAGGGTTATCTGACTGATTCCTACAGAGAGAAAGAAAAGTAAAGCTTTTCGAAGGACAAAGGAAGGTGGAGGAGGGGGAGAGGGGTTAGTCACGCCAATAGACAGTGAGTCGTTGCCGCGTTCAACAACGAGTCCCGCAAAATGCGATATTCAAAGTTCAAAGTTTGAGACTTTGGAAGCCACCTTTGATGACTTAGAATTATTACACTTGATGTTTGTTTACTCGTAGGACCCAAAACCATGGTGACGAACTTGATTTCACTTGTGAACCAAAACATAGATTTCACATTCCTTGTCAAGTGGTTGAAACAGTTATGAAGATTCACATATAAGGTTGCAGAAAAGAGGGTCCAATTCAGAAGTCTAAATATGAGTCATGCATAATTGGCGAATAGAAATGAAGTCTCTTGTATGATAACAGCTTGAAGAGCATCTATTCATAATGCAAACCAAAACCATTTCTTGTAAGGTTTGTAAATCCTTGTTTTGCACTTTCCCCAGTCATTTCTAGTATAGACATAACTTGAGTCAATTAAAGGATCTCCGAATTAACAAATGAGGCAAACATATGCATATGTTTCTCTCATGGTAATCACAATCAAAAAGTTCATAAGATAAAAGGGCTTAATGTAATTAGTAATTAACATGAATAACCACGACGACGACGGCAACACCACGTGTGAATCTTGCTGAAACATGGGGTCTGAAAAGGTTCATTAGTACATAATCTTACCCTTAAGAAGTAATTAACATGAATATGAATTATAATTTAGAAACAAAATATTATATAAATAACTAAAAAGCAAACAAAATAAAAAAAATTTGTGAAATTTGTTCTCTTCTCTAATAATTATATAAATAAAAAATATTAATTAAAATTTTAAGTTAACATAAATTTAAAATATTTATAAATCTAATGTCAAAGGATATTTATAAATATAAATGAAAATTTTATAAATATAACATCTAAGGATATTTATATACAAGACTCCCCGTTTTACGATAATCGAAAGAGAATCATCAATAGTACGCAACATTTCTTTTACAATTTATAAAAACTATTTTCGTGACTCAAATCTATAACCTTTGCCCTTTGGTCACAAATGAGTATTTTTTTTTTTTGTTAGTGATTTTTTTTTATAACCTAAATTCATCCATAAGATTCTCAAGCTTATATTTTAAACAATACTGAGCTTCATGATCATACGACTTGATCCTGTGGTGTGGTGACTTTCGTTTGATTGATAAGCAAATTCTGTCATTGTAAAGGTCTGCTTTGTACCTTTTAAGGTCATACTTTTGTAATGAAACTGTGTAAAAGAAACGAAGGGTATGAAACACTTTTCTGAACAGGAGCAAACCATATGGGATAAATTAACCTTATAACTAACACCCTTTTACTGACATGGAAAGGTCAGAGATGGGGAGACTGACACAAATCTTTTGAAACAAGAAAATGTAAAAAGCTGTGCAAAGCTCTCCCCTGAAATTTTTGGATTGTAACGTCTCCTTAGCTTCAAATCTATACATCTCTCAAGTTTTGTTGTGTTGGGGTGCATATAATGGTAGAGCATACTTCAGATGGCCTACTGAGTTGTGGCAGTTTAGTATATTCATAAGAATTCATTATATTCTTGATCTCTAATCCATTTTGTGGCCACCCATTTCTCACCTTTGATAACTGGACAGCTTCCATGAAGAGATGTCTGCAACCAAATAATAAGTATGCTTTACGGTCATAAAGAGGAGGAGACTAGCCAGGAAGCTACTGCAACTCAAAATACCAGTAAATCGCACGAACCAATGTCAGTTCTATGTTGTGACTTACTTTGTGTTCCTCCCTAAATTTTAGATTCCATCAACAAAAACAGGACACAAGTTTAAGTCAATGACCAACACATAATCTTCTGACACATTCTAAGCTCAAACCTCTTTTGCAAGTACAAGTCTAATCTCTGTATAGATTATTGCAGTTTAAAACTCAACTTTAGAGCTAGCAGTTCATCCTAAGGTTTTCTTAACATCTTTAAATTCACTTCAAAAATAGTCAACACACGAGGAAAGATAAATAAATCAAGAAAGTTAGTAGAAGCACCTGATCAATTGTGCCGTTAGGAAGCAGAGAGTAAAACAAAAGTCCATCACCTAGCTTAGGCTTCACTTTTAGACCGATACATCTTTTAAAGTCATAGTTGGAATAAATGTCTGATTCATTCTGCAACACAATTGAAGTTCAACAATAGAAATGTCGCCAAAGCATTAATTTTGTATAACAATGAGAGCAAGAAGTGTTATCATGTACCTCAAAAGGGAACATGGTTTCTCCACCCTCTTCTACGTCAGATAAATACAACAAAAAAGATGCTAACTGCACAAATCATTAACCAAACAAAAGCATCATCAGTTTCAACTTTTACCATTATCAATATGAATAGCAAGATCCCGTCCACCCATTAGCATTCGAGAAGAAGAAAAGACATAATGAGCAATTGGTATCACTGGTTTCAAAAAGAATAATGTCAAATACAGGACCAACCATTTTAGTGCAAAATACTTCTTCAGAGATAAGTCCACAACAACAGAAATAGCTCTAGGTCAGATTTTTAGCAACATACATGGATAACTACAATGGAGGATAGGAATGAACCCGACAACATACAAGTTTTCTTAGAAACTAAGATTCCATGACTTTGCTGCTGCTAGAAGCTGATGGCAATGCCACAAAAGTTGCTAGTACTCCATAATTTCTTAACATAATAAGAAGATTTCATGAAAAAGGAAAGTCTTGTATCACTTAAGCAATGACTACAAGTAAATATGATACAGTACTAGTATTAAGCTTCAAATCCAATATCCTTATGTGCACTAAGTTTTCATTTTTACAACATTGGCTTGAACCATTATAATAGAAGCTAATGTAGCCACAACTATAATTTATTGCAAGAAAAAACTTGATCATCGATCCTCAAATTTATTTCATAAAATTATGACATTTTGGATACTATTGATATCATTCTACAACCAAGTTCAGAAATGCTGAGAGGCAGGTAAAGCTGAAATCTGGATACTTATCTCAAGGAAGAAACATGTACCACGATCACAAAAACAAAAGAATAGAAAGAGGGATGGAGAAAGCCTAACGATAAAGAATCATGATTTCATGCAAATATCACTTACAGCACCAAATTGTTCAATGCCACATTCACCACAATCACAAAAAGTATATCCAGAAATCACATATTAAACACTATCTAAACACTCTATAGAAAGACTAAGATGATAGTTGCTCACCCTTTGGCTCGTTTGTGGACCGTATTCAGCTGGGTTAAATGCATCATAATGTGAATCATACTTCTGCCCAATTTCGTAGCGTAAAATATTGAATGACTGCAAAAAATGTTATATCAATCAGAAAAATTGTACAACGACCACTATGCTTACAACAGAAAAAACTCTAATCTAAGCACTAACTAACCAAATAACAAATTCAAATCATAATGCTATAAAGATATATAAATTTCCTGACATCCACCCACTCCAAAACAAAATTGAGAGTAGACATGGCTCATATAAGCTCAGAAAGGGAACCATAAAATAGTAAGAGATTTACGGATATGAAAGGCATTTCAGTTTCTGTTAGGTTGCTGTCAGCATGCATCAAAGAAGAATTTGGAAATCCTTTAGGATACTTTTTTCTTTCCCTGACCTAGAAGACCTTGTGAAGTTAAGATGACAGTTCCTAAAACAGTTAGATGCAGAATCTGCAGCTAGTATATAATCTTTTGCAAAGAAATTCCATAGTTAGACTTGTTATACCATTACTGAGAATCAATAACAAATATGGGCTCAGAAGCAATGGATGCTGAGATATAAAATTAGAAATGTAGGTTGCAAATATTGGGATAAGAATGGCATTGTGACAGCAAAATCAAGAAACGCATCCTTTAAGGTTGCCTCCTATGAATTGACAAACTTGGCTTCTTGAAATACAAATACAGGATGCTAACAAAAATGAAAGCAACTTTAAATGATTACCTCTCCATGTGACCTTGGGATCATTGTAGCCTTTGCAATTTTGCGCTCAACGAAATCCAAAACTCCAGTTTTATCTTCTGATGCACTAATAAATGTACCTGAACTGTTGGGAAGAGTATTAGCATCACAATACCCAATTGGAACTATGAGATCAAATGCATTTTGAACAAATGATAACTGAAGTTGAACAGGTATACCTTGTTCTTGTCCCCTTAGTACTCTCAAGGGTCTCTCCCTCCCGCAAAGCCAGGGAAGAGGGTTTTAGCTGTAGCTTTGCCTTATCTATTATGGCTTTACATTGATCTGGAGTTGCAAAGCCTGGAAAATAAAGAGCTCTTGGTTTCCAACTCAAAACCTACAAACAATAAAGCAGTCGAAAAAGAAACGAACCACAAAATTTTAACTCGTATTCAAACAAAAATACGTGTCTACAACTTGATCTAATCATGCTTTCAGCTTCAAAAGACTCGTTATTTGCTTAGATGAGACTTATTGGCCTTCCTATCGATCGATTCTATATTTGATGATCAATCAGTAATGTTCACTAATGTACCTGCATCTCTGAACTTAGTAATTTCGCTGTCCAACTATGCCATTCAATGTATCTCCTATTATCCCTTCAGTTACTTCTTCAACCAACTGATCCTAAGTTAACAGAAAATGAAGAAGGGAACTAATAATGACCAAACATGACGCACGCAGTGTTCACCTGGAATGGAATGGAGTCAATAGAAGACTCTCCGGTGACGCCGTGTGCCATCGGACGGTGCTCCTTCTCCGACTCTGCCTCGCCCTCCACCATTTCAAGCCTCCTCAACTTCGGTCCAACATTAACCGCTTCCTGTAATGCATACAATCAACCAAACATCAAACCAACCTCAAATCACACACACCAACAAACCGAAAAGCAAAAGTACCCGAGAGAGAAGACCCGAAGCATAAAAGCCAGCGAGGAAAAAGAGACAACATAGGACGAAAACCTCCGGCAACACAAGTTTTCTCCCGAAACGCTTGGTTTTAGTTTTCATCTATTGGGTGTCTTTTTGGCTGTTCTTACTCCGTCTCAGGTGGTGGATAAATGAAGTGAGTGTCTGATTTGTAATGGGTACTGGTTTCCGAGGTGTTATTTTACCCAACTTTTGGTTTCTTTATAATTTCCTTTGCTTGTTTGCCCCGGCAGCGACGCGGTGGGCAGGACGACTGGACGAGTCAATGGTGGCGGGACGGTGGAAAGTTAACAAAATGTTTTGTCAGGATTTATTTATGTTTTGACGTCAGAAGTTCACTTGTCTGAACCGTTAATTTATTATTACGTTAGCATGTTTGGTAGTGAAACGATCACTGTTCTCGGAACTTGAAGTGAATACAGCATAGCAACCAAGTTTCATACTTTCATTGAAGAATTATATGAAACATAATTCAGATGTAGAAGAGTTAGTAAAGGACTTTCTTGATTTAAGTAAGGCCGTGAGTTTGAACCGTCCTTATTTATATATCCATTTAAAACTTAGAGCCAGCGTTTTACTTTTCGCAAGAGACCTACTCAATTTTAGCAGGGATTAGTTTGAGCGTGGATGATTTAAAAGTATCTTCTCTTAATTGAAACCCTTCTAAGACACCTCATAAGAAGCTATATACATATATATATAAATGAGAAACATCATCCAGAAAAGATTTCTTTAAGAATTCAAGAAACCGATCTTAAATACCAAAACTAACATATAAATGTGGTTGTTCATTTCACTTTGGAAATAGAAGAAAGATAAAAAAAACAAAAGAGTCTCTTAAAGAATTTAGGTTCGTTTGGTAGGGATGGTAATCGACCAGCCCATGAACCGATCCGGTCCGATCAATTTTTTAAAATAATTTTTTAAAGATTAAAATATAAAATAATATTTTTTTAATTAAGTTCAAGCTTAAGTTACCCAAACTCAAGCCTACATAAGGCTCAATTCTTCAAAACAAAATAATTAAATAACATTTTTTAATTGAGTCCATGTCTGAGTTACCCATACTTAGGCCTGCCTAAGACTCAATTTTTCAAAACAAAACGATATCATTTTGTTTTGAAAAATCGGACCTCAAGTCAGCTTTGGCCTGAGCCTGGGCTTGGCTCATTAAAAACCAATGTTATGAATATCATACTGGGCTTGGTACAGGATTGAGTTCTGGAACGGAACTGTACTGGTACCGGTTGGTACTGGGTATCGTTTCGGGAAATTTTTTAAATTTATGAAATAGTCCCTAAAATTTTTAAAAATTGCAAAATAATCTATATTGGTATATTATACCGTTGTACTGTATACTTTATTAGTTTATTGTTTACATCAACCATGCTTTCAAAAATCTTAATAATAAATAATAATAACAATTAATATGAAATAACAATAATTTTTAAATATTTTACATATAAA
>JAOSBL010000211.1:33014732-33024979 GCA_027568915.1 Erythroxylum roraimae
TAAAAGTTATTAAAATTAATCTAACCAAAAAGTTGAAAATTGGAACAAAAAATTATACGGTTCAAGATTTTTGTGGTTAAATCAGTTTAATTATTGCTTACAATTGTTAAATAACAATTTATTCCCATAAGAATTTTGTGATTATGAAACTAATCTTCCACAAAGGTAATGATTTCTTAAGGACCGAAGTATAGAATGTCTTGGTGACTGACAACTATTGTTTTAAAAATCGGACCGGACTGGTCAGCTCGACCGGTGACCGGTCTGTTATCAATTCCGATTTACTCCTAAAAATCGGTTCTTAATTGAACTAGTGAGAATCGGTCGATTGACTGGTCGAATCGGTCCACTAGTTTAATGATTTTTTATTTTTTATTTTTTAAATATATTTTTATATTATTTGGTATATTTTTGTACTTTTTTTAATATTACTAATATTATATATAATTAAATATAATTATTACATAATTATGACGTCACATCGGTTCAATCACATTGGTCGAATTAGTTAAACCGATAATTAGTAAAGCCTCCAATTTAATGGCTGGTCTGAATTTCAAAACAGTGAACGACTTACAAATTTAACGATCGAATTAAATTAAGATTCTAATTGGTTGGTGCTATTCATTTCGCCGAATAAAGTCTTATTGTTCTCGATTCAATCTTTCTTGTCAACAACGCATCATATCGAATAGGAATTATGAAATGACCAGCAATGGCGTACTCTGCCGTTGCTTTCAATGTGAGTGCGTATAGAAATAATTAAATCTTGACATACATTAACCTCGCTTGGTTTACTGTGAGTCAAAGAAAATAACGACAAACTCAAACTCAAACTTGAAGTTAATTGTTTTACAAGTTTTTGTTTCCACGAAGTATTATATTAGAATTTAATAATTTTAGTATTATGTCATTTTGAGTAAAAACATATAAAAATTAATAAGATAGGATGAAAAAATTGTATGATAATTAAACTATCATATGAATGAGTGATAGTTTTTAAAATATGAAGATTGAAATTAAAAATAAAGCCAAATTACAAAGAGTTCTAGTGTGTCTAGCAAAAAAAAAAAGAAGATTACATTTAACTTGTTAATGTTTAAATTGCAAGTCAATTCAACATATATTCAACTATAATATTTGTTATAATAACAAATAAAAATGAAAGCGAAAGAAATTAATTTACCTCTTGTAATTAATGTTTTTTCTTAAAAAGTTTGCGTTTTTCGAATTCTTCTAAACTCTTAGTTTCAAACTTGCTGGTGTATATTTTCATAAGGGAAAAAGGAGCCTAGGACCCAAACATTTGCAAAAAAATATATCAATGTGCTCTCATCAAGCACATTGACATTTACCACAAAAACAGGAAATTAATACTTACTAATTACCTAACAGTGAATCGTTTATGAGATCTAGCCAGAATTTGGACGAAGTATATCTCATATTCTCCCACCTTGATTTATGCGTTTAACTTGGTATCAAATTCAAATCTGATCTAAGTATAACATATGAATCATTGCGATAGGTCCTCTAATAATTAAGTATTATCTTCTATATATTACAATATACTATATTTTGTATCAACCTAAATATGGTAACATTAGTTAATAAATAAACGTTATGTCTATTCCAGGTCCAAAATAATCAATTTTCTTAAAATTCAATAACGTGCACTATAATATGAGAAAATAATATAAAAGTTTCATGAATAAGACATCATCCATACAATGAAAACTACATGATGGAACCCAATCCCAATCCAACAATATGATCCCTGGACTTCATTGGTAACATGCATTTTGTTAAACGATCAACTATCATCAATTCAATGCTAACGTATTCAATGACCACTTTTTCTTAACACATTCCCTTAAAGATAAAAACTTAACGTCGATGTGTTTACTCCGACTACCACTTTTGTTATTTTTAGCCACAAAAATAGTAGCTAAATTGTCACAGTACATTCTCAATAGCCTAGAAATGGAATCCACAAGTCTAAGCCCATATATGAAACTCTTAAGCCATAGATCATGCGATGTAGTCTCAAAACAAGAAATAAACTCAACCTCTATGGTACATAGCAGTCAAAGACTGATTAACACTCCTCCAAGATATGACTTCATGGGCAAACATGGAGTTATAACCTGATGTTGATTTCCGTGAATCAATAATCCTAGCAAAATTTGAATCTGGGTATTCTATTACTTCCAGATTGTCGGTAAGTTTATTCATAAGTATGTACCTTAATACTTTCTTTGCAACTCTCTAGTGATCTAATCCTAGGTCACTCTGATATTAGCTTAACATTCCAACAACAGATGCAATGTCAGGTCTTATACAAATCTAGGCATATATCAGGCTTTCGACTACAAAAGCATATGGAATGATTTTCATTTGTTCCCTTTCAAAACCATTTTTCAACATTGGTCCAAATTGAACCTATCATCTTTCATAATGGAAGCTAAACTTGGTGAACAATCTTTCATCCAAAGTCTCTTTAAAACTTTATTAATATAGGTTTCCTGATAAAAACCCAAAATATCATGGAATCTGTCTTAACGGATCTTAATGCCAATGACATAAGGCACATCACCCATATCTTTCATTTTAAAATTCTTAAAGAAAAATTGTTTCACATTATGTAACAAATGTCTATCATTGGATGCAAGTAATATGTCATCCAGGTATAATATAAGAAAACAAATTTTGCTCCCACTAACCTCCTGGTATATACATTGATCTATGATATTTTCTTCAAAACCAAATGATGAGATAACGTCATGGAATTTCAATATTACCGGCGGGATGTTTGTTTCAATCCATATATGGATCTTTTAAGTTTGCAAACCAAATGTTCACCTTTACTAGAGAAGAATCCTTTTGATTGTTTCATGTAAATCTCTTCCTTAGGTCACCATTTAAGAAAGTTGTTTTCACATCCATTTGATGCAATTCCATATCAAAATAAGCAACTAATGCCAAAATTATGCGAAGTGAATCTTTTTTAAACATAGGAGAAAATTTATCTTTGTAATTGATTCGTTCTTTTTGAGTGAATCCTTAGCAACAAGTCTTGCCTTGTATCTTTCAATGTTGTCTGAAGAGTCTTTCTTTGTTTTAAATACCCATTTGTAGCCTATGAGTTTTGCTCCTTTAGGCAACTCAATAAGATCTCAAACATCGTTATTCTTCATAGAATTCATTTCTTCCTTAATGGCATTATACCATAACTTTCATTCTTTGTAACTTATGGCTTGTGAAAAGGTTTCAAGATCATTCTGGACTCCTATATTGTAGTCAGATTCTTTTAGGTATACAACAGAATCACTAATAATAGCTTATTTCCTTGTTTTAGTAAATCTCCTTAATGTTGCACCAACATCCTCTTGTGGAGTTTGTTGTTCAATTGGTTGTTAGATGCTTTCAGGTAATTCCTGAATAACTTGATCGATTGAATTACCATCAATGGAATTTTTTGATTGTCATTTATGTTGATCGAAGGTTGTTGAATTTTAACAGTTGGCTATACAATGTCTATTTGAACATGAGAAGTGTTGTGAATGATAATCTTGAAATTGATTCCTCCCACTAATCAAATCATTCTCAAGAAGTTTTGTAATTTTTGATTCCAAAATTTTAGTGTAATGTGATGGACAAAAGAATTTATATCCTTTAGACCTTTCAGCATATCTAATGAAATACTCACTTATAATCCTCAGGTCCAATTTCTTCTTTTGGCAATCATAAATTCTTATTTCCAACTGACATCCTCAAACGTGTATGTGTTGTAAACTTAGTTTCTAACTTTTAAATGACTCAAATAGCATCTTTGGAATAGCCTTAGTTGGTACCCAATTTAATATATACACTGCCATCTGCAGTCTTAAGAGCTTTAATCCATAAGGATTTAGGAATTTTGGAGCTACTTAGCAATTTCCGTACCCTGTCCAATGATATTCAGTTTCTTCTTTCTACCACCCCATTCTGTTATGGAGATCTAGACATAGTGTATTGGGTTACTATCTCATTTTTTTGAAGATACCTCGTAACTGGACTAGTGTTTTTCCACCTTTAGTATATCTACCATAATATTCCTTTCCTTTATCAGACCTCATGATCTTAATTTGCTTACCGTATTGTTTCTTTACTTCAGCTTTGAATATTTTGAAGGCATTCAGTGGTTCATTCTTGTTATGAAGCAAGTAGAAATACATATGTTGTGAGTAATCATCTATAAATAAGATGAAGTATTTCTGAACATACAAGTCCATATCTGGACTACAAATATCTGTATGTATGATCTCTAATATGTCTGAACTTCTCTTGGAACCTTTCTTTAATTTGTTGGTTTGCTTTCCCTTTACGTAATACATACAAGTTTCAAAATCAATAAAATCCAAAGAACTAAGTACTCCATCATTCATCAATATTTTAATCCGTTCTACAGAGATATATCCTAATCTTTAGTGCCACAACATAAAGGAATTTTTATTCATAACACAATGTTTTGTTCTAGCATGAACATAACAGGTATTATCTTGTAAATTAAAATGGAAAAGACTATCAAATAATGTACCATTCCTAATAAATTAAAATTTATAATTTAACTTTAAAGATTCATTTGAAAATGAAATGAATATCCATAAGATACAAGTCTTGAAACTAAAATCAGTTTTCTAAAGAAATTGGGAATATAAAATGTCTTTTCTAATTTTAAAACAAAACCAGTATATAAAATTAAATTGCAATCTCCCACAGTCTCCACACATGAATGCATCTTATTTTAGAATAAGATATACTGCTCATTTCCCATTCGCTTCCTTGGGTTTTACAAATCCTGCAACTCATTTGTAATATGAATTATACAACCAGAATCAATCCACTTTGTGTCATGACAAACTTTAGCCATATTAGATTCAAAACAAACTAACGAGATTAGATTACTTTTCTTTTCAAGTCATTCTCATGTTTGACACAGCCCTTCTTCATGTTTCCTTTTTTCTTACAAAACAAGCATTTGGATTCCTTCAAAGCAACCTAGTGAGATTAGATTACCTTTCTTTTCAAGTCATTCAAGGTAGGTATTTGACCATTTTCCCTTGAGTTGGCTTGATTTTCTTCTTTTCTTGAACAACTAGATGTGCACTCTGTGAATTCTCTCCCTATTCCATCAACAATCTCCTTTCCTCTTGAACACACATGATCATTAATTCATTTATTAACTGCTTATCCTTATGTGTATTATAAGAGATTTTAAGGGCCCATATGGTGGCACAAAAGTGTTCAAAATGTAATGCAAAGGAAAGAATTAGACATCTCAACCTCAAGTTTCTTGAATTGAGCTGCAATGTCCCTCGTCTTCATGATGTGCTCCCACACACCTCAAACACCGATGAGTCTTGTATATAAAAATTTCATAATCAGGGTGCATGCAAATGCTTTCTCTAAAGTTTCAAATTGCTCATCAGTAACCTTCAATAAAGCACAAACATTATCATGCTATTTTACAGAACCGCGAATGCCAACAAAAATGGTTTTTTATGAACATCACTCTTAGGTGATTAGATTGCTCCTAACGTTCATAAAAAGCAATTTCAATTGTAGTGTTGACCTCAATTACTTTAGTTGGTTCATCCTTCCAGATAGCATAATCCATGCCCATTCACCCCAAATGACGAAGACTTCTCTCCTTCCAAATCTTATAATTTTTGTCCCTCAATTTGGAAATTTCACAACTTGTATCAGAGAAACTATCAATTTGAATAGCAGCATAATTTAAAAATACGTGTTACTTATCAATAAATTGAGGCTAACAAACTATATGTATGTTGTACCAATGTAAACATATCTTAAAAGACGTAAATCAAATGACATAAAAATTGCCTGCGGGCTAAATTTTTAATTCAAACAGATTTATGATAAAACTATCAAATTATATTCCAATTCCTAAAACTTGTAGGAAAATTACAAAAAATAATTTGAAATTTCATCCTAATTAATCATTCATATAATAAAAAATCATGTGAGATAAAATTTATTATACTAAAATAATTAACTATAATTAAATGTCTCAACTCTTTATGTGATTAAGTACATAAATATATACTTTTATATAATTAGGGTTATTGTGGCTAAGTCCTAATAATTAATCACTAAAATGTTTTATCCAAAATTCCATTCACAATGCAAAATATAGACATAATAATTATGTGAATAAAAATTGATAACCTGATTCATATTGAACATTTTGTACAGATACAATATCAACACATAGTACATTAGAATATCACCTTCAGTTTAATTGGAAGAGGCTCAAACTCGTGCACATGTTCAAGCCTCTGCAACTGCATTATAATTTTTTTTAATAAACAAACAACATGACGTCGTTTGGTGAGAAGGGTCTTTTGCAACTTTTAGCAGGGTCATAACGACCCAGTTTGTGACTCGCCAGATACCAAACAAAACTAAATTAAAAAAACACCACAAAATTGATTTTTTAAATGTAAGAACATTTAATAGAAGATTTTTACCTTTAATTAAAAGAAAAACTTCCAAAAACAACATTAAAATGCAAAATTTTGAATCTAAAAATTTTTCCAAAATTCAAAATTCTAAAAAATTAAAACAAGGCAGAGGTTATTGTGCTCTGATACCAAATATAAGTCAATTCAACAAATATTCAATAGTAAGATATATGTTATAGTAACAAATAAACTGAATGCGGAAGAAATCGATGTACCTCCTACCACTGATTTTTTTCTTAGAAAGTCTGCGCCTTTTGAATTCTTATAAGCTATCAGTTCTAAAATCGATGGTGTATATTTTCAAAAGCACTACAAGAAAATTACAAATTACTGACAGACAAAATACCGTAGTAAATTGCTAACAAAAATTGATTTTCTATCGGTAAAATTATCAAAAAATGATTTTTTATGACGAACAAAATATTTGTCGATAAAGGTGGAGGGAAATTATCCCTGAGATTTTGTTAGTGGAATATACCGATGGAATTGTAAAGTCTGTCGTAAAAATAGGAGGCAATGGTTGGCGAGAAAAATAAGCGTCGGTAAATTACCGTCGGAAGCAATTTTCGTTGATAAATTACAAACATAAATTGCTTCTGTCAGTAATTTTGTTTTTTATTCAAATGAAAACGATGTCGTTTGGTGTTAAATCAAACGATGCCATTTTGGTTTCAGCTTAAACCTACCCGAAAACCCCCTCCCTCCCTTGCGTCATTTTTTCTTCTTGTTTTGTTCTTTATCGTCATCATCTTCTCTCTAGAAATCATCATCCATCGTCCTTTTCTCTCGTCCATCGTCCATCATCTTCAGTTAAGTCGAGGTTAGTTGTCCATGGTGCTTTGCTCTCGGGTTTATTCTGTCTGCAAAAAGTTTTGTTGTTAAATGCTTATAAATATGAACGTCAGTTTTGTTTTGATGGAATGTGGGTATTCTACGTTTTTTGAACTATGGTTGGTTCATTTGTTATTTGAACGTGTTTACGTTGGTGAATAATGAAAAAATGCAATGGTTTTGTTATTAGTTAGAGATGAATTCGGTTTGCGTATGAATTATTCAATGAAATGTCAATCAGGGATATTGGTGAGACTTGGTTAACGCCTAGAATGAATATTAGCTATTGGAACCTAAAGAAAATGCCTAGAGTAGTTCCATAAGACTTGAAATGGAAAATGAAATGCCTATAGGTAGTTCTTATGGCTTAAAACTAAACTAAAATGAAGTGGAATCCCTAGAATGAATATTGGGGCTTTAAAATGGGATCACAATTACTCTTAATTTTTTGGTTCATGAAAGCAAATCATAATCACTACTTAAGTTTTATCTAAAATTGAAGAAGTTCTTATATTATTTTAAGACCACATCTTTTCCTGTTTTATCCTTGTGAATCTTCTTCCAATGTTGCTCATTATCATTTTAATTCAACAACACCCTCTTGTACCATTCCTTCAAGTAGCATTATAGAAGTTCAGTGTTCCCGAAATTCCTTGGCTAAATGTGTCAAGTCTAATCCTAATAATAATGTATGACATGTCCTTTGTCAAAGATCTATAATGTACTCCCCTTTACAGTCCTTTAAGGTTGAAATTTCTAAGAGTGAGACTAGTCTAATCTAAAGTCCTTTAAATATTTTGAACAAAACATGAACTCCCCTTTACCTCTTCCTCATAAGTTTATGATACTAAATAAGGTCCTAAACATATGAATATCATAGTATAATTGGAGCAGTGTAATAGAACCTTCTAAAACTATATTCATAAGCTTTATAAGGCTTATGTCTCTAAGCAAAAAGGAAACAAAGATCTAATCAAGATTAAGAAGCATTTCGTTCAAAGGTTTTAAATTGCAACGTTAATCATTATAACATTAAATTGCTCAAGGAGGCATATGAGATTTAGAAATTGTGAATCAAATTAGGTCCTAGTTTAACTTTGTTAATCGATGAAATCAATTAAAAGATAAATATTGTCGTTTATAAGTAATTATAGTATGTTTTTCTTTTTTTTTTCAGAAAGAATTTTTTTGGGATCCAAAATTTGATGTTGTAATTTATAATATATGGGAGAGGCGAGCTCGTACACGTTATAGAGACTTCCTTGCTTCGATACACAAGAATGGTGTACGCCTATCATATATATCTGAAGAAATATGGAGTTGTTGGTAGCATTATTGGGCATCATCCGAGGCAATATCTATTTCAGAGCGTAATTTTGCGAACAGGCGTGGAGGACCAGATGGAGAGAGTTTACCCGTATACATTGGAAGATCTTTAACCCACCAAAAGCATGCACTTCAACTTGTAAGTATAAAAAATTTACACTTATATTCTAATTTTTGTACTTTGATGTATGAAATTTGATTTCAATGTAATTTGATGTATGAAATTTAAAATGAAAATATATGTGCATTATGAAGAATAATAATGTTATAAATATCTGGTGCCAATAATGACTGTGTTATTGAGTTAATGTTTTTATCTAACAGAGGGTAAATATCATAAAAATAGAGAAAATTATGCTGAAATTTTTGTAAATTATAGTCCACTTATAACAATTTATTCTGATGCAAGAAAAGTCTATAGGTAGGAAGCCTACACCACGCCAACTCTTTTTGCACATTCACACTAAGAAGCATGATAGTGTGATATTCGTCAACACTCGATGCAGACAACTTCATATATGTAAAATCTATAATTTAATATTAATTATTAAAAAGTATCACTTATTAACATAAACAATTATAATGATAGGACCAAATACAAGAAAACATTGAACGATAGTCTCAAACTCTGAAACTATTGATGAGAGTCATGCATATCTTAATGCAGTTGGTGGTAGGGGCTGTCAGTTTTGTGAGGGCTGAAGTGGTTAGAACAAAAAAATTATACCAACAAGAACCCAAAGGATCTTGTCATGTAACCTATTCATATACCTAAAAAAACATATAGTGAAAGCATATACACCACTATACCTTGAACTTGTTCTCCAAACCAAATAGAAAATCTCACAACTATTTTTCCTTCCTCACAATTACGGTTGTGTCTCTTTTACACCAAGTGATATGCACTCCAAGGTATCCACCAAAGATCGATTAGAAGACCCAAAGGTTCCAAAAGCTAGATGGTGCTTCAATGGGTTATCGTTGATCCTAAGATCCCCAAAAATAAACCATTTAAATGGGGATTTATTGCTCAATACATGAGCTAAATGGCAAAGCTTTTGGTTTTTGTTAGATGGAAGAAGATAATCACAAGTTTGGAAGAAGACAAAAGAGGAAAATGAAAAGTTGAAACTGTGGAGAGAGGAAGATGAAAAAAAAGCAGCAGCTCTTTTTCAAAAACCAGAAAAATGAAAATCCCCTCGTACTTTTTGACAAAATTAGGGTTAAAGGGTTTCTTGAAAAAAGTCTCAAATATCCTTGTTTAAAAGAAGCAAAGGAACAAAGCATAGGGTTAAAATTCACAAGGGTTTAAACATATCCTTATGTTCTTTGCATAGACAGCCCATGCCCTTATAAATTTGGCATTGTAAATTTCATTTAATAGCCATTTTGTCACTTTGCCATTTAATCTCATGTTTCAAAATAATTAAGCATTTGACCCAATTGCCATATAACTATACCATATAATTATATATATGTATTATTTTGTCAATTTTCTTATCTCATAATATTATGAATAAATGCAAAATTGGAATCTGTCATCCTGCTAATTTATTCCTTCTTTAT
>JAOSBL010000211.1:33025722-33038471 GCA_027568915.1 Erythroxylum roraimae
TGATCTGTAGGTTATTTCATGTTTTAATTTAAGTTAATTATGTTAAAAGTGTGGGACTATTAAAATTTTGCTTTTAAAGATATTGATTAATCACATGGATTACCCAAGATTGTTCTTGAGACCCATCTGGATATATTGCAGCCAACAACCACGGCATTGCAGTGGTGTTGGTTCCAAGTTCCATTACTGCATAGCATAACTTTAATCATAACCGATGCCGTGGTGTTGGTTCCATTACTGCATTTTGCAGCATAGCTTTAATCATAACCTTATCAACTGCAATTCCCGAGTTTCACCCACAGTTGGCTATATAGGATCTTGCTATTGTTAGTGTACCTGTGAAACCATAATTCAATGTACTTCTGCTTCAAAATTGTCCTTTTCTTTTCTTTTTTGTGAATTTGTACTGTTTGTGGAAATTTTCTTTGCCTTTTCTTTTCTTACCTGAAAAAGTTTAGTGGTTTGAGTTCAAGATTGATTTGCTGAGTATGGTTTATGTAGGCGCAATGGCATAGCTTCGCTGAGATTGGAGACCCGTAATGAGAGGTTTGGTGAAGCCTTCAGGTCTGCTATTAATTTCTCGACCTCTGAACCAGAACGGCAACATTCTGGGCAGCATTTGTCTAAAAATAGACCACCAGGTCTAACTCCCGAGTCCCTTGGCTGCTTACAGTCTGAAGTCTTCAGCAGCTTGGAGAACAATAGTGAGAATGTGGATTCACCATCATTGGATTGCGGAATATGTCTGGAGAATTTCATGAAAGGAGATGAGCTTATACGTCTACCATGCGAGCATAGATTTCACTCTGCCTGCTTGGATCCCTGGATTCGTATTTGTGGGGTCTGCCCCTTTTGCCGCAGGGATATAATTGTAAGTAGCAAGAGATGATGCTACTCCTTAACGTGAGATTTCTCGTTGTTACTTAGTTTTTGATATTTTTTTTTGACATGGTTTTCCATGTTTGTTTAATTTAGTGTTCATTTTTTGTTTATCTTGAACATTTACTCCTTTTCCATACTCGAGGCAAGGATTTTCTATAAAATCGCCTTGAGATGTGATGTGTATTTGTTGCAAGAAGCTGTAGTTAACTAAATTTGTATATGTAAGCCAATGACTATGAATTGGCACTGTGAACTTGTTATGTAAACGAGAAGTACAATCTGAATATTTTCACTGGTTTGGTTTTCCTCAGAGATGAAAGAAGTAAAATTAACAGAGCTCTGGTAAATCGGTGCATTATTTTTGTCATTTGAAGCCAATTTATTATCAATTATTGAATAATATGTGGTGGGTAAATTTGAGATATCATCACCACCTGTTCTCACACTGACCAGCTCATGAAGATTCTGAGACTGCTCAATTTCCAGATATGAACACAGGGATTTTTAGCTGCGCCTGAACTTGATTGATCAAACTCAATGACGGTTCATTTCTGTATGGTTTTGCTATTTGTGTTGCTCCCTGGACCTGAACTCTGTCAGGCTATCACTTGATAGTCCATACTATGCAAACTGACCCTTTAAAAATGTCTAGGTTGGAGCGGGCAGGCAGGTAGTTATGTGGGCCGACATTTCCTGATCCCTTGTTGTGGTTATATTAGTTGGACATGGCATGGATTGTAGTTCACAAGAATCGTTGTCTCCTTTAGAATAAACACCATTATTATAAGAGATAAAAATAGTTCAACATATGAAACATAGAGAAGCTTGTTGAACAACTATTAAAATGAATGTTTCCTGACAAGCTAGCAAAAAAGTAAGGAATATCTAGTGTGGCTACATAATGTGTTAGACAATATAGTGTTTGACTTTGTAGGAAAGACAAACAGAAAACAAGAGCAGCAAGTGCTCTGCATCACTAGTTTGGTCACCAAATTTTGGTGAATCTGTTTCTGAACCACATCCATATTTCTTAGCGTTGTTGCTTATAAAATCTGACAGTAACTTAACTGAAATATCTGCAATTTGTGTTCTGTGATACAAGTTGATAATAATGTTATTTGATTTAATGCAATCTGAGCCTATTATTTTCATAAATTGGGCCCTATGTGCTATTTACTGAAAGAAGATTACTTAATTGGCAGAAAGAGCAGTTTGTGATGTTGCGTGTAAGCCTTTTTAATTATTGAGAGTGAAAGTGAAATGACAAGGTACCTAATTTTTCCCCCCTTGTTCATGCCTTCTTTGTGTAAGGAAAGTTACACAAAGATGACACAGTAGTTTAGGTTTTATTTTAGTATATAATCAGCCATATCATTACTTGAGCATGATTGTGAAGGAATAGGGTTTTAAGTTTTTAAGTAACTTCACTCTAGGGTTTTAAGTAACTTCACTCTAGTCTACATGCCAATTGACATTGACGAGGACATTTAGTAAACAAAAATAATCATATCGAATAGAAATTTCGTTGGTAAGTAGGATCTGAAGAAGTTTGATAGTATGCAGTCTTATTTTTAATTAGTAGAGAAACTGTTTTTAAATAACCTATATAAAGAGAGAGAAATGAGAACATTTAGACCTTGTTTTGTAAATAGTTTATCAGTCATTTTTTGTCGGATTGAAAGCTTTTAGTTGTTTGACCATATCAAACCGCTGATAATTATATTTAGTAATCAACTGATTGGGTTAACAGATTAAACCCAATTCGCTGATTTTAAAAACGCTTCTATGAGGAGCGTTTTCTTCCAGCAACTGAGAAATTAAGGAACTAAAAAACTATTAATATCTAACAGTTATTACAAATTACTCTAAAGAAATAGATAGAGACAGAGATATAAATTTGACTTAATTTATACAAATTTAAAAAAGTTAGTCATTAAATTAAAATTTTCAAAAAAGTACGTACTTTTAAATTTGTTATCTCTAATTATATTACATTAATTATTTTTGTATAAACCGGATATTTAGGTCCCTTTTATATCAATATTTAGTATATAATATTATTATCACTTCACTTTAATCTAAAATTAATAAGTCAATTTTAAATTAATTATTTTTATCTAAGTTTAAATTTTAAGAGATTAATATAAGCAGTTTTTAAAAATAATATTATTTTAATTTAATATATTTTAAAAAAATATAGTTTAAAATTTTTAAAATTAAAATAAAAAATTTATATTTTCTTAAATTAGAAATTAAATCGATATTATTTTTACATACTCAATTTTATATTAAGCTTGTTGGTGTTGTATTTTGAGGAAAAACTGCTAGTGTGATCCGACTAAACTCATTCTGAAGCTTTTTTTAGTGACATTTTAGTGATCTCTCGAGTTCTTAAATTGGTTCTTGCCAATCCAAGAGAATCTTGAGAAGTTTTTAATCAAACTCATTCATTATTGAGAAGTTGTATTGAAAGGACTTTCAATTTTCTTAAAGCTCGATAGAAGATATTGAAGAAAATGATGATGTTGACTTCTTTTCCTCTTTCTAAATTCTTATAGAAATATTTTAAAAAATACTAAGATATAAACAGCTAATACCCATATCTTTATAAATCTTTTTTTAAGTTATACCTTTATAAGTTATTTTACACATAAATAACTAATACTAAACATCTATTTTTATCACACGTCATTAAATAAACCGCTGATAGCTATATTAATCGCCTATTATCTAACTGTTGGTAGAATCATCTAACAACTAATATAATTCGCTGATCGCCAAATATAGCCTTAATATCTTTTCTTAAAAAAAATAATGAAAAGCTTGCATTAAATGAAGTGATGTATACCCATTGACTATGTTCCACTTACCAAGTCCAAGTCTTCTAGATTTAAAAAAATTTATAATTATAATAAAATAATAAAAAAGAGGAAAACAAAAGAAGAAGAAGAAGAAGCATCCACGAAGCAAACTCATCTCCTCTTGTTTAATCGCTCTCTTTGTCAAAGTCTAAAATTTGAGTCTCGTGAAATTTGCCAAAAAGGGGCACTAAACAAAAAAAAAAGAATGATACAGAAAGAGGTTATTTTTGTGATTTAAAATTATAATTGTAGGATCTCGACCTCTCGAGCCTTGCGCCTATTCGTTTGCAGATATTATCCACTTTGAGCCTCAACCTTTAGGATCTCGCACCCTTATGGTTTTATTTTTTCACAGAACTTTTCAGGAGGTCACCCATCTTAGTACTGCCCTGGCCCTAACACGTTTAACATCAGAGTTCTGATAAGATCCGGTGTGTTAGGATATGAAAAATATATCTACAAGAGGAAGGTATCCACACCCTTATAAAAAATACTCCGTTCTCTTTCTCAACTAATGTGAAATCTTACAATAATCTTTCGGTAAAAAAAAAATCTGAGGCATTGAAAATGTAAAAAAGGAAAATTACTTCTCTTTCCCATTTGTGTAGACTCCAATTCATTCCAAGTCAACATGAGAACCAAATTTATCTAATTACGCGGTTTTAACAAAATCAATTTTACATTATATAGCTTAGCTGTCTCATTTTAATATTGAAAAATAGAATTATAAAAAGCAAAAAAGCCATAGGTTACTTGAACCGCGTAGAGTACACAGTAAATAAAGCCTACAACTTTCCTTTTCGTCATTCTTCTTCTTCTTCTTCTTCTTCTTCGTCTCCTCCTTCACGCGGCATTTCTTCCTTTTCCTCTATCTTTCTCTTCTTCTTCTTCTTCTTATCTACACAGAGAGAGACGCCTAACCTTATACGAAACGTCGGTTGTTGGCTTTATCGATGATGTTGAGAACGTGTTGCCGGCCGTTGGAGCGCTGCTTTGGGAGGGTGGCTAGTGGTGTTGGCGGCGGGGGCAGCGGTGGGGATGGACTCATGTGGCACACGGATTTGAGACCACACGCGTCCGGGGACTACTCGATCGCGGTGGTTCAGGCCAACTCCAATTTGGAGGATCAGAGTCAGGTGTTTACGTCTCCTTCTGCGACTTATGTCGGGGTTTATGATGGTCATGGTGGGCCTGAAGCTTCTCGCTTTGTCAACAAGCACTTGTTTCCTTATATGCACAGTATGTGTTCGTTTCGCTCTTTCTTGTTATATTTTTATTATTTATTTGGGATATGCTCGTCATCTGCTTTTGTTTTGTTTTGTTTTGATCATGTTTGAAAGGTGAGATTTTTAACGAGTGGGATGGTTTTCCGACCCTTTACTTGGGTTCAGGTTTCAGTTTTGTGGTTTTCATGGACGGTGCTTGAGGTATTAAGTCTAGAAACGAGTGAGAAGCATTCTTCTTTATTCGTTGTATTGTCAGTTTTCAGGAGTTGAGTATTTCAGAAATAAGTAGTTATCGAATGGGAACTAGAGTGAATGCGGTGAACAGCTTTCAAGTTCATCAATTTGGAGGTTTATTTCGCTTTTTACTTTGTTGCAAATAGAGATGCAAAAGGGGCGGAATTTTTGTAATTTGACTGTCATCTCTTTGAATAACATAGTTATGTGTTTATGACAGTTTTGCATCTCTGTCTTTATTGATTTTATTTTGTTTTAATTGTAGAATTTGCAATTGAACAAGGGGGATTATCAGCAGATGTTATAAAGAAGGCATTTAATGCAACCGAAGAGGACTTTTGTCATTTGGTAAAGCGGTCATTGCCAGTAAAGCCACAAATTGCTTCAGTCGGATCATGTTGTTTAGTTGGTGCAATATCGGATAACGTACTGTATGTTGCGAACCTTGGGGACTCGAGGGCAGTACTGGGTAGGAGAGCTCATGAGAATAAGAAAAAAAGGGTTGTTCCAGAAAGGCTGTCAACTGATCATAATGTTTCTGTGGAGGAAGTTAGGAAGGAGGTTGAGGCGCTTCATCCTGATGATTCCCATGTTGTAGTTTATACGCGTGGAGTTTGGAGGATAAAGGGCATCATCCAGGTAGAATAGGTTTCTTCTTTCCAAGCTGATTTCAAAGTCTGCCTTTTCTAATTATATTGCAGGAATTTGATTGATCAATAGTCGATAATGTCAGGTGAATTGAATGTATGGCGTCAAATAATTTAGGAGTCAACACATGAATTTCATCATTGTGAATGTCTTGATGCTAATGGGTAATTTTCTTAAAGTTATGAAGCATCCAAGTGTTGTTCTCATCACATATTATAGTTGTGAATGAAAGGTGGATTTCTCCTGTATTTCGAGCATTCTAGGAGTTTTTGTTCTTCAGACTCTTGTTTGGTGCAACATGCAGTCAAGTGAAGCAGTATCTTTCAAATTCTGGAAAGTGTGCATTAGAACTTTATCTGTTCTTGATTTTTGTGTTTTTCTTCACTTGAACAAGTGCATGGAAATTTATGTGTTGATCTTGAGATTAAGTAGTTGTTTCTAGTTTCTGGGAGCTGATTTTCAATCCCAAGGCATGTGTTGGAGGAAACAGTTGTAAAAACCTTCAGTTTTCTTTCTTCAGGTATCAAGATCTATAGGGGATGTCTATCTTAAGAAGCCTGAATTCAACAGAGACCCCATATTTCAGCAATTTGGAAACCCTGTTCCTTTGAAGCGTCCTGTAATGACAGCAGAACCCTCAATCCTGATCAGAAAGCTCAGGCCACAAGACTTGTTCTTGATTTTTGCTTCAGATGGTCTTTGGGAACAATTGAGTGATGAAACAGCAGTTAACATCGTTTTCAAAAACCCAAGAGCTGTAAGTCTTTGACTTTGACCCAAATCCTTTTATCATTTGTGGCCACAGGTTTAAAGTTGGAGAAATTTTGAACTTTGAAATTAGGCAAGTTGAATCTTGAAGCTGGACAGCGGAGACATATTTCGCAGCCCTGTTATAAGTAGGACTGATTAAAAACTGTAGGTAGAGTCATATAATAGTTTCAATTGTACTGGAAGTATAGCACATGGCTTCGGTTCTTTGACCCTGCAGTTGGTCTTAGACATGGGACAGGTTCAAATGGTTTAACAATTCCATTGTTTGATTTGATGCTTGCAGGGGATTGCGAAGAGATTAGTGAGTGCTGCTCTTCAGGAAGCAGCAAAGAAAAGAGAGATGAGATATAATGACATAAAGAAAATTGAAAAGGGAATTAGACGTCATTTTCATGATGATATCACAGTGATAGTAATTTACCTTGATCACCAAAAAATCTCCCCGGATGTTAGACAGAAGAACTATGGAATTGGATGCACAACTGCTCCTGTTGATATTTTCTCCCTTAATACAGATCAATCCGAGGAGAATCTGCTTGATTCAATCACTTGAACCAAGAAAAAGGGGCTACGTCTGACAATTTGTTTATCGCTTACATTGTGTTCTTAGTCCCACATATGGGGGGGTTGCATATAGCTGAACATATGGGATTCACGAAAGAATTGAACACACATGTGTAGATAAGTGATTGCTTGATTGGTGGATGCTGACGAAAACAACTTGCAAAGACTTTTTCCAAAGTGAAAATCTTCCCCCATTTTGTTGCCGGTTGAGATATTCTTTACCAAAACTTGGGACTTCCTGTCTTTTGTGCACTGCTTGTTCCACTACATATGATGTTTGTTGGCGACATGAAAATTTCCTGATTAGGTAACGAATACCCAACAGACTAATCAACTAGGTCCTCCATTATTTGTACTACACTGAAGTGGAAACTTAATTCATGATGACCCTACTTAGGGGAAGGAGATCGTCTGTTCCATATTTCTTGTGCCATCCCTGTTCTAACTTCTTCCATCCACAAGTTTTCCAGTGCCCCATTTATTTATTGTGAAACATGTGAATGGAAGAAATTGGCACAGGAATGGAACAGGAAATGTAGAACAGGCGATCTCAAGCCCTACTTAGGTTACTCTTAACACGGACTGCAAGCAGAGAGGAGACAGATGTTCATGACTAAATGCACTCGCGAGTTTCTAGAAAAGTTATATCTGACGTCTGTTTTCAGTTGATATTGGCCAAATTCAGTATTGTCCATAGTTTGATTTTCGGCTTGAAGGCTAACACAATCTGATCAGATTGTTAAACATGGAAAATTTGAATTAACTGCTGAAACCTGGTCATCGAATGCTTTGTAAACTCTATTATAGTTGTATGGATGCTACTTTTTATGCAAATTCTTGTGGCCCTAAACAAACCTACATTATTGTGGAAGGTTTATTTGTTCAATAAGGACTGTATGATAGACAGTACACCATACTTTAAAGTCAAAATGAGACTTTCAAACATATAGATGAGACTTTCAGACATATAGAACGTAGTCAAGAATGGGATTAGGTGTATCAATATAAAAACTACTTTTTAAATAGCATTTCAACCAAATGCCCTGAAGGGCTTGTAGACCAACCAAACCTTGCAACTGCAGGAGTACTAACTCAGAGAATGGCTTTTGATGAGGTTGGCTAAGTAAACCAAAATGTAGAGTACAACCAAATCCATCCATGGAAAAGCGAAGGCATTTTGCTTGCATGAAACCTTTTACTACATAGAAACTTGGCCATGATAGAGCAGCATATACATCCTAGCTGAAACTTAGGATCTTCAAAACAAAATAGCAGTTAATAAGGGTTTCATCCAAAATACCCCCCCGAACAAAATCCCAAAAAAGAAACTTCGAAGATTAACACTAGGTCTTTCAAAGCAAGTGCCAAAATAGGGGTCTCAACAACCATCGCTTTAAACAGTATTGTGCCTTCCTCACCAAATTCTCCCACAAAATGACAGCCCTAGACCCAAAAGTCAATCCACAGTTTCTGACTCCGTTCCCATCTAGCTTCACTTGAGGAAGTGCGGACTAATCAACCCTGCAATCTCAAGAAATCCAACCTGGTCCTTGCCACCAAAAATCTTCTTCAGCTTCTCATCACAGATTATGATCTTTTTGTTATTAGGGTCCTGATGAGTAAGAAGAGGGTGAAAATAAGTATGAGTCAAATGTATAACATGGCCTTGCTAAGAGCAAGAGTCAAATTCATAATATGACTCTTATGAATTATGGCATTGCCTCCATTGACATAAGCATAATCTTAAAATTTAGAAAGAAAACAATCATCTGGGGAAAGATACGTGCAAACGCTATACATAGATCCCAACGAGTTGCTAGTTTCCTAGTCTTAATAACAATTATGATTGTGAAAACAAGAAGCAGACAATTTCTAGGACATGACAATATCCCTCCACTATTTCCGCCATAATTTTCCAATATCTCAACAAGTGTTCACATTCTTAATCGCCCTGATATAGCTGAAGTCCTATAAGCTTGACAAATGTTGACAATTCATCATCGATTAAGCCATAGCAGACATATTATAACAACATGTAATATGTCAACACATTTAATCTGTACATGAAAGTATAAATTGTATATGCAAGTCCTCGTGATAAAATGAAGAAATTTCCAAAACCCATAAAGACCCAGAGCAACTTTATCCCTATACTTTAGAGTGAATGTATTAAAACACATAAAAATGAAGTGTTACGCACGAGTCAGAACCTGAAGATTGTTGCCCTTGATGTGGGCCCAAATGAGCTTCAAAGCTTGGGTTCGAGAAATCTCGTTGGTTCCTACAAGCTCAGCCATTTCCGGCGAAACACGGCGAGGCCTCATAATCCCACGTGGCTCTCTCTTCCCCGTGGCCGACGACGATGCCGTAGCGCGTGTCATCGTAGTGCGGATCATTGTAACCCCAGCAGGAGGCAGTTTCCCAATAGACGGGGTCGAAGGAACAAGGCTCAGCCGGGGAGATGCCAAGGACACTGATTCTGTCGAAAGCGCGGTGGTGAAAATCCTCGCCATTTTGGTTTGAGAAGAGCTCTCTCAGTCGCTCTAGTGGTGTGAAGAGATGACCAACGTTATCCTGATTTTTCTTTAACCTTTCCGGCAGCGTCTGAATTACTGAAACGCCTTTGCCTCGGGTTTGATGTTATGGAGAATGAGGTGTAATTTGGGTTAAGTTTTGGGGATAGAGATGTCATTGGAGAAACCATTTTGGGCTCTAAAATTTGGAGGAGTTGGGTTGGGCTAAAGAAAATGCAATATGAAAGCTTGAAGAATTCCAAGTCCATTTGGATTTGGTGTTTTTAACACCCAAATTGACAATAGATGAGAATATATTAAGAATACATCAATTAGGTTAAAATACATTTTTTAGTTGATCAAAAAGTCAAATTGATAGGCTTGGACGAGATTTGTGAATGGACCCAAGGCCCATTAGTACGGTTAACAATATAATGTCCATCTCATAAATGGCTAAAAGATCACATGGACATGATTAAGATGTTAATTGTCATAAGATTATATTAATGTACATTAAGTAATTCAACATTCTCCCATTTGGCCATTATAATCATACCATAATGCTTTTAATATACATAACCAAACTAATCATGCATAGCTAATACACCGATAGGATATATGGGTTGTACATAATTAGGTACTACTAATCTAGAAACATGACAATAGCGTCAATATAGATTCAACAAAATGAATAGCATCAACTTGTCACTCATTAAAAATATAGAGCTACAAAATGTCATAAATAGTGATAAAACAACTATAATATGCATGTATTACACAAAATTCGAGCAAGGTTCATAAAACATACGTAGAACGAAAACTTATACTAAATTAAAGAAAATTAGGCTCATAACAATCTCATACAAGAGACTTATTCTTGAAACACATAGATAAATAAGCCTTTAGTTAGTGGGTTACAAATATGTTGTTCATAGGTGTGTGTTCAATAGTAATTAGAGAATGTGCAACTTTCTCTTTGGCAAACTAGAATTTAATATCAATATGGTTAGAACAAGAAGTGCACTTAGTGTTTCGAGAGAAAGATACAATTACATAATTGTCGCAATGTAATTTTAGCGGCATTAAAATGGAATCCACAACTCTTAATGTTGAAATGAAATTTTGTAACCATATTGTATAACAAATAGCCTTATAACATGCAACATACTTTGCTACATGGTTAAAGAAGTCGTAAGTGTTTATTGAATTTTTCTTACGAAATAACTCCTCTCGTCATTATAAAGATGTACCCAAAAGTAGATTTCCTATCATCCACACAACTTGCATTATCGGAGTCTCTAAAACCAACCATTTTCTCACAAAACAACTCCTCTCGTCATTATAAAGATGTACTCAAAAGTAGACTTCCTATCATCCACACAACTTGCATTATTAGAGTCTGTAAACCAACCACTTCAAGAGTGTTAATATGCTAATATGTCAACATCAGATCATTGATACCTTGTAGATACCTTAAGAATTTTTTATTCACTTTCTAATAACTTTGTCCAAGATTGCTCAAGTATCTACTAAGCATTGCAACCACAAAGGACTTGTGAATACTTGGGTATACATTAGGCTACTAATAACTAAGGCATAAGGGATTACTTTCATTTGATCTCTCACAATATCACTCGGGAACATTGAGCCTTGTTATCCTTCACAAATGGAGTCTTTACAGAAGAACAAGACTATATATTAAACCTTTATAAGATACGATCAATATAAGTGCACTGATATAATGTGAGAACACCATTATATCAATGCACTTGTAAAGAATTTGTATGTTTAAAACATACAATGCTTCACTAAGATTCCTTATGTAAACATGGCCAAACAATAATTATTTTATCTTAATCAACATATCAGTTTCATTAACAAGGAATAAGATATCGTCAACATAGAAAACTAAAAATAAGTACTTGCTCTCACTGACCTTTATATATATACAAATATTTCATAATCGATTGAGCTATCTAACTCAGCAATTGATTGGTTAATCTTCAGGTGGGCTACAAGATTTAAAACTTTTGGAGAACTATAAGAGATTATTGAAAATATTGTTGTGAATAATTATCAATGAGAAACCTGAGACTAAAGCAAAAATTAAGTGGCATTCATAAAGTTAATGTGGTGACAAAATTAGAGATAGAATTGGATGCTTTGGGTAAGAAGATCGACAATATGAAATTGATAGCTCAACTAGTACAAGCCATAAGATATGATATTTGTGATGAAGGAAACCCTAATTATGAATGTCAAACATTTGATCACATGTGGTAATTGATTGAGCTAGCAAATTTTGTAGGAAATTGATCTCAATATAACTCTTATAATACTACTTACAATATGAGCTAAAGGAAACATCCAATTTTTTTATGCAACAATCAAGCTCTACTTGGATTCTAGAAACAATAACAATATGAAAGGAAGCCAAGCCTTGAGGAGATCATGACAAAATTTGTTACTACATCTGATACTCATTCAAAAGTATTGAAGTGTCTCTTCGAAATTAACAAGTCTCCATCTACAACAAGAAAATTGAGGTTGGACAACTTGTTAAGCTTATCTCTAAAAAGTAACGAGGTATATCTGTTAAGTCAAAATGACTTTACGTAAATGATTTTGATGAAGAACAAATAATGCAAAAGCGAAAATCAGACGGAAGCGCAAAAGTGAAAATCAGACGGAAGAGCAAAAGCGAAAATCAGATGGAAGCATAGAAAGAAAATCAGATGGAAGAGCAAAGTGAAAATCAGACGGAAGCGCAGAAGTGAAAATCAGACAGAAGTGCAGAAGTGAAAATCAGACGGAAGCGCAGAAGTGAAAATCAGACGGAAGCGTAAAAGCGAAAATCAGACGGAAGCGCAAAGTAAAAATCAGACGGAAGCGCAGAAGTGAAAATCAGACGAAAGAAAATGAGACGGAAGATCCGATACCATGTCGGATTACTAATCAGCTTGAGTTCGTTATAGAACTCAACTGAATAACCGATTCTTGAAAGATCAAGAAACAAGAAGGAAGAAGCAGTTTTCAAGAAGCAGTTGAAG
>JAOSBL010000211.1:33072519-33089189 GCA_027568915.1 Erythroxylum roraimae
ATGTAAACAGTAAACTAGTAAAGTGTACAGTACAACTGTATAATATACTAATATGGACTATTTTGCAATTTTTAAAATTTTAGGGACTATTTCATAATTTTAAAAAATTTCCCGAAACGGTACCCGGTACTAACTGGTACCGGTACAATTTCGTTCCAGAACTCAATCTGGTACCGAGCCCGGTACGATATTCATAACATTAACCAAACTTGTTATTTGTGTCAGGGGTATCGATTTGGACAAGATTTTTTTGCTACAATATTTGACATTATGTTTAGATGCATTTCAATTTATAGTCCTTTTTTTTGTATTGTTTGTTAACAAACTTAAAGGAATATTTAGACCATTTTTTAATATTTTGAGCAAGAACAAAGTATCACCTATTTATTATATATTTTTCATTAGTTTTTGTTGATACAATTAGATATGGATTTACTATATATTAGATGGTCGACATTTGAAATAATAATGATTCTCTACAGCTTAATATTTACTTGTTTTATTAGCACTCAATTTAATAACTAACTGCTATAATTGTCATTTGTTACGTTGTTAAACTACTACTAGCTAAATATTATTCCACGAACATCACCATGGTCTGGACTGTGAACTGATCAGTGTCTTGAACTGAATTGATCCCTGCACTTGCAATTAGACTTGTCATCTTTAGTTCCATCCTTCTGCTAAGATAAGAGTACCTTAGATCATATTCTCATCCGCATCATTATGAAGTTTCAGAAACAACCAACGTCAGTGCTACCTCCAAAAATTTCAGGAACAATACAACATCAATGCACAAGGCTTCTCGATCTCGGTGGAGTGCTGCACCCTAGATAGCAAAAGTCCAGTAGCCGAAAGCATCACTAGCTTACGCTCTGACCAGGGACGGAGCCAGACTCAATTTTAAGGGGGGGCCGAGATTTTTAAAATTAGGGATTTTTTTTTAAGGGGGGGCCACTTATATTTGTAATTTTAAAAATTTTAATTATATAAATAATTTTTAAAAAAAAAATTTGAAAGAGGGAGCCATGGCCCCCCCTCCCCTATACATGGCTCCGTCCCTGGCTCTGACCCCGAGTAGCATGGGGCATCTGTGATCATTTGGTTACAAAAGAATAACCTTATCTCTCACCTCATTATAAATTTAAAAAAGAAAAAAGAACTGCATACTCTACTTTTGATGGAGGCTTATTCAGTATCCCTAGCGTTTCAGTATAATCAAACGTATAATCTATAGAATGAGGAGGAGAATCGAAAGAGTGGAGATGAACTAGGTTTCGACGATCAACATCAAAGAGCAAAGCATCACCATCTATTATCTCAACAAGTTCGTTTTCCTTCGTCGACCTGAATGTAGAGGCAATGCTGAGACCGTGTCTTCTAGGGATCCAAAACAAGCTTAAACCGTTTGGTCCAAGATTCTGGTACACCCTGTTCTTTCATCATCCATGCGTTGCAAATCAAACTCGTCCTTTCCTCACTGATACAGAAAAGCCATTCACCATGTCTCGCTAACTTGTAAAAATCGGACATTTTAGCAGTCTTCGTTAAAATGTTCATCAGATGGTAACTTCATCTCGCTGAAAAGCTCACTATTCACATCAAACACAAGCACATAATAATTGGATTCTTCATAGTTACGCTTAAGGATAATCCAGTGCAATGCCCCGTTCAGATATGCTGGGCACCTAAAAAGTATGTGGAATGAAGCAATAGCAGCAATGTCCCTCCAGTAGTTTTTGCCCAGTTCGTAAAATCTTTGTTCTGGCATGTCTGTTACTTGCAGGCTGAACAGAGATCATTTTGTAATCATTGTTGGTTTCATCGAACCACAATCCTGCGATGGTGAATGATAATCCAAAACTATGATGAATGTCGATATATCTCCCCAAAACAGGGTTCTACGAAAAGAGTAAATCGCTTAAACGTGATTGTATAAATATCAACCTGCCACAATTATGAGGCTCGTTAAATTGTTTCCCACTAACGATAAGGAATTATATGATTAAACAGTTCAGTTTCTGTTAGGAAATGAAGCCGGGATTAAAGGAATAATTACGAAACTTTTTTATATTTTGATTTTTCAAAATTTAAGATTATTTTAATTATATAAAATTATTAACACATAAATTATAATAAAGTTTAATCTTAATTTGTAACTTATTCTAAAATTTGATATTTTTCTTGTCGTATTTTTCGATCCATTTTTGAAATCAATATTTTAAAAACCATTTTCGAAATCAATCTTTTATTAGTGAATTAAGTATATTATCTTCAATTTTCTATTTACATATCAAGTAATATATTATAAGATAGATGTTAAATGTCTAACGTATTAAATTGATATTCATTTACTAGTTAAAAAGATATCTTCATTGGTAATTGAGGATTTCTTATGAACTTATATCACTATATATGACTTTTAATTAGGATTTAGATGAAATATGATTTCACCTATTATCTTACAATTCCATGTGTTCTTTTTTAAATTTTAAAATCAAAAAATAAAAAATGAATACTTGAAATGTGTTTGGGGAAACTGACTCGACTCGACTCATACCGATTAAGACAAAACGATATTATTTTAACTCTTCAATTACATCGACCAAATCATCATTCATTATTATTTCCCCTTTAAATCCTTATCTTTAAAAAGTCAAAAAGTCAATGTAATCAGTATACAAGGTTCTCCGTTTTGCGAGGATTTAGAGAAGATCATCGATGTACACAACTTTCTGCTTGTATTTTTTACAAAGAGACTATTTCTGTGATTCAAATCTGTGATCTTCTTGTCATAAAGAAGCAGCTTTTACCAGTTATTTCAAGACTTTCCCTCAAATTTTGACCTTTAAAGGCTTCAATTGTCTTTGAAGTGGTTTTGGCCCCTTGAGTAAGCTTAGAATAAGCAGGAAAAGAAAAAAAAAAGTTTGCATTAATTTGGTTGAATTTGAAATTATTATGTTTAATTTTAAATTAATTAATTCTTAGAATGTAGTTAAATTATTTTAAATTTAAATCTTAAATTGAATTTAAGTTCAAATATGAGTTTTATATTTTACTCCATCATAATTTAAAATTCAAACTTTTTTATAACATAAAATAACATTATCTTGTATATAAAAATAAAAAATGCAGCCAAAACTAGGGATAGCAATAGGCTAGTCCATAGTCAGTTCTGTCATTTTTTTAAAATTAAAAGTGTAAAATAATATTATTTTTTTAATAACTCAGGCCTAGGCTTATCTGAAGCTCAATTCTTTTAAATAAAATGATGTTATTTTACTTAGAAGAATTAGACCTCAAACTAATTGGGCCTAAGCTTGCACTCATGAATTGAGCTATTAAAAACACCTAAATTTGGATCATTGTATCGACTCATTGTTATCCATAACCATAAAACTCTAACTCTAACTCTAACTCTAACTCTCTTATCCCTCAGTTTCAATCATTCTTTACAGATTTTCAATTTCTTTTTTTTTTTTGCTACAAGGGAAAGAAAACGAAAATTACAACCCAAGCCTAACTAGCACAATGTCTGCGGTACACAAAACTGTGCTGGTCTTGGAATAGGTGGGCCCGAACAGACGTCGGAGATTCCCGAAAAAAGTGAAGACCCGGCCTGACAAAGGTTCCGAGGGAGGCCAGGCTATCATCATTTTAGTTGCCTTTTCGATACACATGTTGGAGCTAGACGTCTCAAGGTTGACGCAGTAACTCCCGGATATCTGTAACCAAAAAATACGTGTCAATCCTTGGGAAGTTAGAGAAAGAGAGAATATTTATCACCTTAAGGGAATCGACTTCAACGATGATACGTCGATACCCAAGGGCCCAAGCCAGTTGTAGTCCCGATTTAACACCCCAAAGCTCGGCCGCAAGAGGCGATCTGCTCCCAATTCGGTAGATAAATCCGTCGCACCACATGATTACGTGATTTCACATCTTTTTTATGACGATCATTCCCAAAATATAACTCGCTCCATTCTCCCAATTTTAGAATTTTTGAGTTCCTGAATGCTCGTTAATTCTATGAGTAATTTCTTTTACGTATTTGTTGTTAATTTCTGTTATTAATGGATGATTAAATGAGTTTCATGCGAGTATATTCTACTATGGTCATGTATTCTTAGATGAGATTTCTTTGTGGCAAGCTGTATTTTCATGAGTTACTCACTGATCCTACCATTTTAGGCAAATGAATGCTTTTTCATTGGCTAAACACCAGTTGTGCAAATTAAATTATTTATTTAATAAAATAAATTTAGCAATAACTTATCTACAAATATTAAATGAGAGAATAAAATAAATAAATTTATTTATAAAAATAATTATCTTTAAGTTTTATCTAATAAATAAATATTATTATTAATAAAAATATAAGTATCAAACAACAAAATAAATTTTTTTATGTAAGAAAAAGTAGAAAATTAAAACAAAAATTAAAAATTAGGTTAAAAATAGAAGTAAAACAAAATGCCGAATTACCATATATCCATTAATTAAGCAACTAAACTTATAATCCTTAATAAGAATTTGATTTTCATTTTCAATGGAATTTTATATTATCGTATAACTACCATTGTTGGGAAATCAAGATGACATCAGATTCTAACCGCAGCGAAATAATTATAAATTTTTTTCGTATTTCGATTTATCAAAAACTAAGATCCTTTTAATTCTATAAAATGATTAGTACGTAAATCATAATAAAAGCATCATAATAAGATCTTTTTAATTCTCAAACTTTACAATTAAGTCTAATTTGATTAAAATATCTTTGCTCTCTTTAACCTGTTTTTTATGTGAGATCATAATTAGAATTAGATAAATTAAAAATCCTTTTAATTTATCTTTAATTCTCCAATTAAACAATTTATAATCATAGCTTAAGATTGACGTCTAACAATACATTATGACTACCCAAATATTTAAGAATATCAAAGTGATTTTATCTAACCTTTCCGTTAATGATATTTTTGTATAGTTCAATCTTTCATATACAATGTTCCGAGTAAACAATAGAGCATGAAATTAATGTATATTCTACTTTGAGTCCAATTTTATTAGTTCTCCACCGTTAATTATTTATTCAATTAATGACATTTGTAAACTATTTATAAAAAGTCATTCCACCTTAGCCAATGATTTTTCCAAATTAATACTAATCAAGAACAAGAAAATATTATCCTTAATTACTTTAAGGTGATGAATCATATCTTGATCACTCAGCTACTTCTATATAGTTCATGCTATATTTAATGATTACCAACTGAATGACCTATGATTAGAATAGATCATAAGTAGTATCAAAACATATTAATCTCTATATAAGATAACTTTGGAGATTTCAAGTCAAATGACTACTTATACAATCATCACAATAAAAATTTTCATGGACATAAAAGTAATGTTTCAAATGAATTTTTCATATTGGGTATGTCAGTGAACTTGTTCTCTAACAAGCACTCACACATTCATTTACGTATCTCCACATTTTAGTCTATGAAATCGACTACTTCTTTTATAAGGAAAAACATAACGTATGCTAGTTTTTTTACGTTCTATTAATATTCAGTCTTAATAAAACAATGATTAGAAACAATTTAGAGATAATGCATAAATGTAAATATAAATCATATAATTATAATCTCATTATAATTTCATTTACAATGTATAATTATCTCATCAACTCTATCATATAAATCCGATCAACTGTAGGGCATAAATTGACACCAGTTCTGCCAATAGTTTAAGCCATGTCTTACAAATGAAAGTTCTACATGTATTAACACATTAATTGGCTTGAAACAAAAAACAGAAATGGGAAGACGAGGATTTTTAATAGCTGGATATTCATTTTTACTTGGGGATTTGGTAGGGGTACAGCTTATCATAAATATGAATCAACTCTCTCTTCTGTTCTGTACTGCTACACTACGTTCTCATTAATATATATGCATCCATTTCTGACACTGTTAACAAACGAGAAGGTTCCTTTGCCGACACTAGTTTGCTATAATGCTATTATATCTTTTCCTCCTTTAATGCAAGTCCCAACTCTGTCTCCCATGTGTTTTGAAATGCTAAACTTGGCAAGCCTAAATTTCTGGTACTTCCAGGATTGAATACTTGAAGAAGAAGAAGACTAAAAAGGGTTCTGCAGAATCGAAGCATATTTAAGCAGGAGGTGAAGATTATTCTCATTTGCTCCCTCCACCGAGAGAAAGAGAGAAAACTAGCCTACATTCTAGCTATCAATTGTATAATATCACAAGCCATATGGGTTAAGTTGACAAAAAGAGTTCATTCACAAGTTATCTTCTACACACATGATTCAATCATATTGTTTGAATTTGTTTGGTAGAAAGTTTTGGTAAGCCATGTGTTTTCATTTTAAGAATTTGAGGTCAACTGCTGGCATCTTAACATAGTCATACCAGGAAAGGATCAAGGAAGATGATAAACTAATATTGAATCAATAAAATATAAGATACTATTTCATATAAACAAACTTTGAGACATTATATTCAACATATGTTATGAGGGGAACTACACTTTTACAGGGTTTATAAGTTTTGAGTTGCATCAAACTCAATGAGCCCTATTTCCCAGACAACTAAGTCCAATCTTCAAGTCAAGCTGTCTTAGACTCCTAGAAGATAGTGGGGATAAGCACATGTACCCAAATGCACACGTGTGCCAAACTCACACACACACACACGAGTTAGTTAAAAACTTGCTGGGGTTGCATAATTTCATGGATACCTACATTTCACCCGACAAAGACAAATAGAGAAATAGCTATTTTGACAGCTTTCATACCCACATTTAACCCAACAAAGAAAACAGGAGAAATAGCTATTTTGACAGCTTTCACAATTTTGTTTTCTAGGAAAGGAGTAAAGTTACCAAGGCTCTAGTAAGTATTTTGACAGACAAGTTTTAAGTTGTTGGTCAATGGCAATAATTAGGTGAATAGCCTGAGTTTGGTGGAGCAACTTCCTTGGGAGAAGCGAAGAAGTAATCCTCATAAAACTTAAGGAGCAAAAGATATTCTGGCGATCAGTTTCTGTCCAGAATCTGAAACATTTATCAGAAAACAAGAATAAGGTTAACCAAAAACTAATGTGGCGTGTAGGATCTGAGCCTTGACAGACTACCTAACAAAATTTCCTAATGAGAATCACACGAAAGAAGGGAATTTAAGGTTAGCTAAGCCATCAATTTCAGTTGGCCTGTACTGGTAAGCACCTTAATACAGAATCGTCCTCTGCTCAGCCCCAGATTTTGTAGAAGTTGCTAAAATTGGGTGGAAATTTATTGAGAACTATATGGGTTTGGAATATAGGTTGGTTTCCACATTTACTATGGTCTATTATAGTTCTATGTCACATTCCTACATACCAGAAGATTCAACCACATTAATACTCTTTTGTCTGTATTTATGTGCACATATGTGCATGACCAATAATAAGGGGCACCGCATAAAATGACAATTTGACCATTCAGGAACATCATAACGAGGTGGAACCTTCCTCCAAATAAATGAAGAACACGAAGAATCCAAGTGGGGGTGAAGAGTTGCGAGACAGTGCCTGCAGAAAGCAAGAAAAATATCCATGATAGAGAGGAGAGACTAAAGGAACATGGAAGAAATCACATGGGGTTTTGGAAACTTTTACCCCGTGCTTCGCTGTAATGATGTTCCACACACCTTAAACGATGCGAGGCCATCTCTTAACCTAACGCCCCTCATTATTTTACCCTGATAGGTCATAGGTCCCTTGGACCAGAGAACAGAGCATGATACTTTTGGACTTAACAAGGGCTTAAAAAGTTGCTGACCATAATCATTAGCGAGGAGAAGAGGATGGTACCACTAGAACAAGCAAACATAATCTTCATAGATTGCCAAATAACAAACGAAAGACACATGGGAACTCAATATTGTACACGATATGTGTTTTGAGTTCTTGGTAATAAACATTTAGTACATCAAATCAATATATCTGTTACATATCAGAAGCACATCGTGTACTATATTCAGGTGACATCAACTAAGAGACTAATCATCTCGTCCAACCCGTCATCTGCCATCAAACATTCATGTCCTTTCCAACAAAAGAATCAAAATGCAGTTTTTGCGTCAGATTAACAACCACACGAAGTGCAACAACCACCAAACAAAAACAAACTAGAAAATGGCTTTAACTCTTGTTGGCTGAAGTAGTTTCTCTTCTCAACCGTCACTACTGTAACAAGCAAACGAGCTTATAGAATTACAAAAAGTTAAAAAGAGGTTCTTTTGTATGTTCACCATCTTCAAGTAAACATTGAAGAAAACCTAAAAACTAACCTCCATTTTGCTCTATGCCTACTGGAAAAACTGAGCTCCCACTCCGTAGTTTGATTCTTTTTGAGAGTATAAAGATTCAGACAGGCTCAGTAAGAACCAATGAATGCTTATGCTCTATTTACAGATTAACAAAGGCATATTTCCAAAGTCCAAATTAATTGACTTTAGCTGCTGCTTTCGTAACTTATGGGTTAGTCAATCCAACTAGCTACCAGTATGAACAATTGCCCTAATTATATCCCACCCTTAGTTAAACCTCCATCTTCCACATCATGTCATCAATGCTGTTACTTCGTGTTTTCTCCAAAGCTGCAACTTTTGCCCGATGTGTTGCCACAGATATGGCACTTTTTTCCCTTTCATCTTGAGAAAGCTCGCAAGCCTCACTGATAGAACCTGACTTTAAGTCTGCCGGAGGTATAAAACAATCAACTGAGAGGCCTGGAACATTGAATGCAACCTCCTCAATTGTCCAAACTTCTTCCATCTTTGTCTTGGTATGGCTCATAGCCACCTCACCAAATCTGTAAAGGGTCACCACAGATCTGCCTGAGTGAGCAATCATGATCCCCTCAACAGGCCTATAATGATCAAGGGATGAGTTGATAGTGGTTTCCCAGTAAACTGCATCACCACCATTGGATTGGATTCTTGTGAGATGTGAATCCTCTATGTAAACAAGAAGTCCAGTTCTTTGACTGAAGTAGCCAAATAAGACATGCCTCACGATCTCTGCTGGACCTTCACTCCTAGCCGTCAGTGTCTGAGGATCAACACATAACTTGAGTATAAAACAATCCTCCCCATTAATCATTTTCTCCCCTATGCACCTTGCATCAGCAAACATACTAGCCGTGGTTCTTGGATCAAGACCCTAAAATTCAAAGTTATAACAAACAAGTCAATTAACAAACTATCAGAATGAGAAACCAAAACTTAAGATAACAGAGCACAATGTCAAAAGAACCTAACCTGAAGCACACGGCGAAGAGGTCTAATAGGGCCTTTTGCGGTATGGGCACCGAGCCAAGGCGTATGTCTCCAGACAAGCTTCCCATTGCAGCCAGCGTGAACCTTACTACCCCCAACAGCAAGCTCAACATACCACATATCAGGACTCATCTGCCAAAGAACAAACCCTCCAGATTCACCACCATTACGGTTCTTCACGACCCTTGTTGGTATCCCAAATTCTGAAGCTACCATTTTAAGCTTTCCCATTGTATATGCATTTCTAACGGAGCTTTGCAGCTTCTGCCCACCAGATGCCGCTATATACTGCTGCAATATATACTGTGCTGAGGACGTCTCCTGAAAACCATAAGAGACGTGAAATTGTAAAGATTAATAAGTTTAAATCTTGTTAAAGCATAAGAACACGGAAATGAAGTTGCATAAGTAAAATCCAAATATTTACTTGCCCCAACCAGCACAACCATTTCGGACTGTAAGTTAAAGAGAACGAGAGAGAATTACAATGGGTGTGTCTTTAATGCTTAGAAGAGGTAAAGGGTCCCCGGTGGTCACGTGCACCGGGGCGAGCGGCGCACCCATGACCCCAAGCAAAAGTCTCAAATCCGACCTCCTGTAGGACGCCGTTCCCGCCGCGGATGGAGCTCTCGATAACTGTCCTTTCACCCATTGCCCGAGACCCGACCCGCCCCGTTTAGCCTCTCCTTCTCCTCCATTAGGATCGGGCCCTTCCATAAGCGGCGTCAGCGTCGGCCTCAAGCTCCCCGATCTCCCAATCGCCGGCTCCACCTCAGCACTATAGTTACTCTTCCTCCTCCGCAGCAAACTCGTTATCGGAGACCGTGAACGCGACGGCGACGCTGACCGTGATCGTGATCGCGACGGCGACAGTCCGCGAACTACCTCTTCTTTCAAAGCCGAGAAGAAGCCTTGCGCCTTTTCCATTTCAAACACTCAACAATCACAAACAATTCAACCCCGGAAAGAGTAAGAGAGAGAGAGACCTGAGCTGCTCACTGAAAAGACTGTGTTTGTGTGCAACTCTTCAGTCTCCACTCTTTGCTTACTTTTAGTATGGCTGTGAGCGTTTCACAGGATTACAATCACTCCCCACTTTCCATTTCCTTTTCTTAATTACTTTATCAGTAATTTAATTCTTTTAATCCCAAACTCTAATTGACTAACTCTCACAATGTCTAATTTACCCTTTCAACATTTTAATTGAAAAGCTAATAACTAATTGAAAAATTAATTTATTAAAAAAATTTACTATTAAAGTGAGCAGTTGCTACTTTTTGGATATGCATTGGGATTAACGCAATAGCCTGTAAATTACGTCACCGAATACTTCGTACTAGACAAACTTTATATAACAGACTTGATCAAAAAAGCGTAGATAAGAGCAATCAAACAGAGGACTTTTTGACTCGGTGTACATCCACTCTTAAACAATTATGTCTTTATTAGCTAAGACATCATTAACTGGACTGATAGATAAGGAATTACAGTTGTCATCTTATATTCAATTAATAATGTGTTATTTTTGGAAAATAAAATCTAATTATGTTATTTTGGTTTAATAGGAATTTACTTTTTCTTCATTTTCCTTCTTTTTTACTGCATCACGCGTGAGAAGACGAGCGTGGGCTCAGGTGGAAAACGAATAGGAAACGGTTCTAGTCCGCTGGGGCCACTGCCCCATAAAATTGAAACAGAAAGGTCGGCTGCCCGAAAGAGCCCCGTTCTTTCTTCTCATTGGCCCGTAACACACAAACCTTTTAAGCGCGTGGAGATGAGCTTCCCTCGTTAAAACCGAATCGCGTGGTTGGTGGCATATATTCCAGCGAATAGCATTTCCCACTGGCTGGAACTTTTGACTTACTTTTAAGTGGGTATACCCATTGACTAGGGCAATTTCGTCAAATGGGCACATAAGTAGGGAGAAGCTATCATCCTTAAAACATGAGTTCTTACTTCATACATAAGTATTTCCATGATTGAACTTTGATTGTTATCATGAACAATCTTCGAGAGTTACGTATGAAGATAACGTGTGGGAGATTTAGAAATGGAAAAGAAAATCACAACTATGTTCCTAAAGTATGAATATTTATTTAAGTTATAAAAATAAATACCTTGGTGAGCAAAGCTATCGTGTCACTAATTCCTAAAATAGAAAAAAGACACTTGGCCATGTGAAATCGTTGAAAAGCATAGGTGTTCGGGTTTCGGTTTTTTCTTTTCAATTCTCGTTAACCTAATCTAATCCAATATTGGAAAATATTACATCATATTTCTTTTAGTTGATCGTAACCATATTAGAATTGAAAAAAATTAAAGGTTTGATTATTTAATTATTAGTTTTTAAAGTTTAATATATAATTTTAAATATTTTTAATTTAACCCTTCTTTTATTTGATTTGACATTTTTGCATGTGATTACTGAGGTGCAACGTAAACTAGAGAATGTAGTGCGATTACTGCAAAGATCAAATGCGTTTGTCTTGTAATGATTAAATATAATTCAAAATCTGCATCATCATGATTCACTTTATGCTAGAGTTAAACACAAAAGACATCCACTTGCTTGTTTCTTCGTAAAATTTGTCTCATAACACAGATTACCTACATAACAAAGTCTGCTTGGTACGATTTGTGTTTGGTGTATGTGTGTTGGCATCTCTCATGTGTGATGCCTTAGAGATATTATTTAAATATTCTAAATCATGTTTATGAGAATAAAACAAGATATTTTTTAAAAATTATTTGTTTGAGAATTTAAATTATTCTAAAAATGTGACATACTACTCTCATAAAGTTCAAGAATATACTCAACAAGAATGGCATGTTAAGATGATCACATTATCACATTATTGGAGGCATCACATATCAAAAACATTTAAAATATTCATTTTGAATCATTTCATACACAATCATATTAGATCACAAATGTCATTACACTTCAGAGTTCACCTATACATTTGACAATAGGTGAGAAATGCTATTCTTGATGCGTAATGACTACAAATATCTGCAGGTCCAACTGATCCCGACCACTAACTAATGTCCAATTGCAGTAGCTATACTGCAATTTCAGGTACAAGGGAGTTCTAACTTCTAAGGCAACCAAATGGAATTCTAGTATTGTCATTTTGAGAATAAGAATGACTCAAATGTCTGGTCAGCTAATATTTAAGGAGTCTAGTTAGGATTTGTTTGTTAAGCTTCTCATTTCATGTTAAACATTTTGTAAGGAGTTGTAAACTTTCAAATGTTATGTAATGTAAATACATGGATATGAATAATAATGGTATAATGTAAGTAAGTTTATTTTGTGAATGAAACGAGAAGATTTGATCATTTTGAATACTTGTGTTATGTGTGATGCCATAATAAGCTAATGTGACTGTTCTAACGTCTCATTCTCATAGAGTATGTCATTGAATATCCTCTTAATGTTCGGGCATATGCTTTATGGAAGTAATATGTTACAATCTAAAAATTTATGATCTAAGTATTAAAAATAAAATATATATTTCAAGTTTATTATTTAATTCATTAAATAATTTTATTTAAATATGTAATTTTTCGAATATTTATATTCAAAAGTATTTAATTTATATCAAAAAATAATTATATAAATTTAAATAGAAAAAGAAAAAGATATCAATTTTAAACTAATTAGCTTCCACGTTTATTGATATTATCAATGTTTTAAAAACCAAATAGGAAGTTAAACCAGTAAGATAAGAAGTTTAAGATTTAAAAGGCTCAACCGGTAGTAAATCATCATAAAATCAGATAAAGATTGAATAAAATTAAAATATGTGAAATATGATTAAAAGAGTGTCTTTATTTATCCAAGAATTTGAAGCTTATTTAAAAAAGAGATTGTTAAATAAAAATTAATTGATTTATTTTAGTTTATAAGAACTTATTAATTTACAAAAATTGACTGATTAATTAATAAACTGATTTGTTTTTAACAACAAGAGTTATTCAAATATATATCAAACCAAAAAGTTAAAAATCGAACTAAAAAATTGGACAGCTTCAGCTGAACTAATTGAATTTTTTAATAATTTGATATTATTACTCTCACTCTCCTAATATTTCATTAACACTTGCCAGAAATCTGGACATTCCCTTCACACGATGAGCTATAACTGACGTTAGTGGTCAGTGCCAATGAATTATATTATGAACAATCGACAAACTTCTTATTCCTTACATGAAAAGGCACCTCGTTTCATCGTTTCACTTTATTCTATCAACATGGAAAAGGTTGAGATACTACAATGCAATTTAATATACTACTTTGGGAGCAAACTTTTTATCCTACATGCAAATTGCATTAAGATATGTGACCATGTGGAAGTCTGCCACATCTATAAAGAAGCACTGTTATGTATTTCTTTTTAGTAGGCATGGGATCACCTTTTCCACCAATTTAAAGATGAGATTTCTTAGTAGACCAACTGTTTTACGTGTTCCCACGAGTAGAGTTTGTACGAGAATGCATGCATACTTAATTGGAGTAGTTAATAACTTCAACTTTTCTCTTTTTTTTTTAAACACTCTTTCTCTCTTACGTAAGGTTTTATAATTATACATTTCTCTTTATTCTGCATTTTATTCAGAAACAGTCTTTCTATTAATTAGTGATAAGGTTGCATGTACTAAGTGCCTATTTGGATAGGCTTTTTGAGACGTTAATAAGCACTTTTTTTTACCACATAAGTCTTTTTTTTTTAATGGGTGTTTGGCTGTAAAATAAAAAACACTTCTTTAATAGATATGACTTTTTTGGCAGTCAAAATACAGCTTTTTAATAAGCTCAAATTTAGAGCTTTTTCAAAAAAGCTCTTTTTTAGATCAATTAATGAACCTGTTTTTTAGTCCATTTTGCCCTTATGTTTTACACATAATTTTCACAATACCACAAACTCATCTTCCCGTTTATTATATATTTAACTATTTACTTAACTTAGATATTTATTTTGGGATTTATATAATATTTTTTGGTTTTTTATATGTTTTAATATTTATTTTCGATATTAGTTTACTTATATTATAATCTATAAAAGATTTTGGTTAGATATATTTTCAATTATGTTTCATATAGTTTAAAATTATATAATAATTAATATATTGTGCTTTGCATATTGTTTACTATACTTTAAATAATATTTATATGCATAAATAATTTTTATTACAAAAAAATATAGTTAAAATAAAATTTACTTTTTATTTTTATGTTGTCAAACAGTCTACTGTACGAAGTTCTTTCAAAAAAGCTCTTTTTTAAATAATAGCCAAACAGTCAACTGACATCTTAAAAAAGTTCTTCTCAGAAAAACTCTACAAAAAAAAGTTTTACTAACAAAAGCTCTATTGGTATAAGCCCAACCAAACAGAGACTAAATCTCCTCAAACTTCATGTTTAGTTGGATTTTTACCGAATATCGTCATCTTTGTTGTTGTTCTTGTCGTCTAGACTCTATATTTTCGTGAAAATCTTATTAAGTTGTTATTGTTGTATCATAACCTTTTTTTTTTATGGAAAAGTCTTAAGTATTATAAACCATTTTCTAATTATAATTTTTCTTATTTACTAATGTGCCAATGCTAATTAATTAGATTAATTGATAATCTAAAAGTTTGTAGGACACTCTACAGCTCCACTAATTGTTAGGATTAAGTATTTTTACCATTAACAACTATAATTGATAGTTAAAACAATGTGGATTCCGTGGAATAGTCAAATGAAAAGTAATGTGTATTCAAATCTACCTTGAGTCTTGAGAAAAACAAAGATCGTGTTTATCTTTATAAGCACATATGCAATTTCAATTCAACTGAAAAAGTTGGGTGCACGTGCTTGATAAAGTAAAGAGAAAGGGTGTTGGTGGTGTGTCAACAGGGTACGGACCCAGTGAAGACTTTGTCGAGTTCATCACAATGTATGCTTTTACTTTTTAATTTGTTTAGGAGACCGTGGACCTAATGAAAAAAGCTTCAGAGAGACAGAGCAATGGCATGCACTTGATGTCCTTTCTCCGTAAGGATGTAAAGAGGATAAAAGGAGGTGTAGGATACTAGGACTGTCGTCTTCAATTTCGCAGCACCACGTACTAAAGAAGCATATTCGTGTGCATGTTGCGCTCAAGAGATTTAGCTTATATTTAATTGGGCTTATACTAATAAGGCTTTTATCAGTAGAGATCTTCTTTTAGAAGAGCTTTTTTAAAAAGTCGGTTTACTCTTTGACTGTCATTTAAAAAAGAATTTTTTTAAAAAAACTTCATACAATAGACTGTTTGACAACATAAAATTATTTGGAAACGTAAAAATAAAAAGTACTTTTGATTTTAACTATATTTTATTTTGTAATAAATATTATTTATGTATATAAATATTATTTAAAGTGTATTAAACAATATGTAAAGCACAATATATTAATTATTATATAATTTTAAAATATATAAAATATAAATGAAAATATATTTAACAAAATCTTTTATATGAATTATAACATAAGTAAAATTAATATAAAAAATAAATATTAAAATATATAAAAATAACCAAATAATATTATATAAATCTCAAAATAAATATTCAAGTTGAGTAAATAGTTAAATACATAATAAATTATGTATTTTATTGTAATACAAGAAGATTTGCAATATGTTCCCTTATATCATTCATCTCGCTATTTTGTGGCTCGTCTAAATGATTTTCTTCAATGTCTTCATTTTCATTGATTTCTTCATTTGTAAGAAGTAATTCATTATCTTCATCATACGGAGAACTCTTCATCCTTTTAAGCATTTAACCTTATAAAATTATGAATAGCCATTAAATCAATTACAATTTTAACCTATTTTAGAAAAGAAACACTGGGCATTTGACGTAAAAATTTTCACCTATTTTTCTAAACACCAAATGTTGTTTCAATTGTGTGTTCTTAAAGAAGAATGCGAATGATTGAATATTTCTTTCTTTCCTCTTAGAAGACCAGCACGTCGAAAATCAGGAAGATGATATCTCTCACTTTTTGATAGGTGTCGAAGCCACCAATTAAAATATCCTACTTCCAAGTTACAAAATAATTGTAGAAAATGGCAAGTAAGGTCGAATCCACAGAAACTAGAGATTAATAATATTCTTTTGAAAGCTAGAAGAATTTAGTAAAGACAAACAAAACAGAGGGGTTTTAATTGAAGAAATTGAACGAGATCATAAAAGTAAGAATAGAGAAAATCGATTTAAGAATTCATTCCAGCCAAAGGTCGTTTCCATGCTAGTTCAATGGTGTTGATCATGGATGCAAATATAAACT
>JAOSBL010000211.1:33103100-33126904 GCA_027568915.1 Erythroxylum roraimae
AGTTAGGAAGGATGGATAGTATATAATATCAACTCTTTCTCTAGTGAAAGGGTGCTTCCTTTTACATGGTGGGAGCCTCATGGTGCCGCGGAAAATATCATATTTCTATTTTCTTAAAGGAGTTTGGATGGAAAAAAGTAAAAGAAACTGAAAGTCCTTGTATTCCAAAAATCGTGTTACAGCATGAGCTCCTTCGTGCCCAAATATAAACTTAGGGTGACATGGCCGGTCAATGTTACTAACATGAGTTCAGTGTTCAATAGCCTCTCTTCCTGACAAAAAGAATCTAATGTTTTTGACTAACATACGTGGACATCTCACTTCACATTTATTGTTTAATCTTCTTAAATGGGTTTCACTCTCAGGGAACTTTCCCAAAAAGGCTCCACGTGCCAAGTTTTGAACTTGAGGTCTTCACATATCCGGCAACTCAACATGGTCGGTGAATTCAGGAGAATACGCATTCTAAATCTTGATTTCAGTATATCGCTGACTAGTTTTCGGGAGGATTGTTTCACTTGCATGCCCAATCTAATTTGCCTGTCAATGTGTGAGACAAAAATTGCAAATCTCTGGACGACTGTTGCTGCACTTTCTAAGCTTTCATCTTTAGTGGAACTCAGTTTCCAAAAGTGGGTATTCTATTCAGCATCATCAACTGAAAAGTCGGATGATGAAACTGAATTTGGTCAGCCAAACAATTTAACTGAAATTGAAGAACAATCTTTTGGCATGGTTGCACATGGAAATGCTAATTTGGGTGCTGAAGAGGTAGTTGCAAATATGTATTCTTTCAGTAATGTCAATATAAATCAGGAAGTACAAAGCATGAGTGAGGATTTGTCAGATGATAGTGACTTGGATTTTTCACATCATATGGAAGAATTTGATTTCAGAGAGCCAACATCGAGTGCATACAGTATATCAAATGGACAACTGCATCTACATAATGAGGTAATACTTGTAAGTTTTATTTAGGTACTTCAAATTTTCAACAATGGGATCAGAATAAAACATGTTGATCCATATAAGACAAATAAAGGAACTGGCATGCGTATTAGGAAATTTATAGAGTTCGAGAATTATTTGAAAGTTTGTTTTCTTTCCTTTACTTATTTCACGTTTTCAATTGGGAAGGTATTTTAGTGTTAAGCAATTTTGTTTAGGTTTTCTGGTATTCGATATACCTTGCTTTTCAATTCCTACTATTAACACATATTTGCATTCAACATAATGATTACTTTACAAAATCAAATTCTATCTTTAAAATCATTTAATTCTCAGCTTTTGCGTTTGCAGAACTCATTGGGAGAGTCTTCAACAGGTTCTTTTATGGGTGATATTACAGATTTTGCTTCAACATATGTTCCTTGTCATGCTTCACCAATATGCTATGAAAAACATTACAGAGAGTACACAATTGCATCATTGCCACATCTAAAAGTTTTGGATAACCTGCCCATTAGAAAAGCTGAAAGGGAAAGGGCTGCTTTAACATTCTCAGAGTTCTTTGAGTACTTACCTTATAATCGGAAACATAAAGAAAGCATAATGAACATCTTTTATAAACGTGAATTGAACGCACGTCAAAGAACCAAAAGCCAAAAGCATGTACATTCTTATGGAAACTCACAATATTCCTATACTCGCTCTCTTTGTGCTGCCAAAGTAGGATCTTCTGCTTGGCCTTTCTTGCATGCACTTTCTATATCAGGGAATGATCTAGGGAATGCAAATGGTAGCTTTCGTCCCAGGCAGTTTGAATACCACCCAACTATCTCTAGCCTCATGGTATTTGGGACTTTAGATGGTGATGTGGTTGTTGTAAACCATGAGAATGAGAAAATAGTTGGTCATATTCCTTCTCTCGGAGCAATGAACAGTGTATTGGGACTCTGCTGGCTCAAGAAGTATCCCTCCAAGGTACTATTACTTCATGGATGTGTGAAAGATAAATTATTTTACTCTATGAGCATGCATATATTTGCCAGTTATGCTTGTACATGCTGTTGTAAATGCTGAGGCATGTGGGAATTAGTTTACATATTCAGCAGCAATTATATTGCAATTAATTAAAGTATAAACATGCATTATTTTAGACATTAGTTTTAATGAAATTGAAGTCTCATACAACTAAGGATAAATTCTGCAAGATTTGAGTCATCATAATTCATACTGGCTGCTGCTTCTGTTAAAAAGGCATTAGGGATTCTACCAAGTTTCAGGGATTACTAAATTTCATTTATGTGGAATTCACTGATTAATTACACTCATACATAAACGTGATCATGTGTGCTACTGGGAATTTCTTTGTTTGGTGATGATTACTATTGGTAGATGAATAGTTTGTAGCCAAGATGCTTATGCTTATCAAATTGTATATCTTTGTCTCTGTGCATGTTTAAAGTCTGTAACAGCAAAAACATGTGGTTTGGGTGATTACAAAGGGTTTCTTTCCTTAAGGAGATAAAATTTCTCTCAGCAGTAATATGGTTGCTTGTAATCTAGATACTCGCAAGTGTTTAGAGCCGATTTTTACTCTGCATAATACAGTTAATATTTTTTATTTTCAAGTTCCTTTTGAGCATTCACATGTGCTTATCATGTCCATTTTCCCTGTGGATTCACAGCTAATAGCAGGCTCAGATAATGGTTCACTCAGATTATATGACATTGAGAATATGCCCACAATAGTAGCAGGCATGAATCCTGGTAGTGGGTCTGTCACCTTTGATGACTTTGACCAGTTGACATCTGTTCACGTTAACTCAACGGACGAACTGTTTCTTGCAAGTGGATACTCAAAGGATGTTGCTTTGTATGACCTCAACCAGGGGAGGCGCATACAAGTGTTCACTGATATGCACAGAGGGCATATCAATGTCGTTAAATTCTCTAACCACATGCCGTCAATTTTTGCCACGTCTTCATTTGATCATGATGTCAAACTATGGGACTTGAGACAGAAGCCTATAAGGCCTTGCCACACTAGTTCAAGTTCTAGGGGAAATGTGATGGTTTGCTTTTCTCCAGATGATCAATATCTTCTTGCGTCCGCCGTTGACAATGAGGTACCATATAGTTCATCTACTGCATGATTAAGCTTGTATATGCACATTTGTCAAGTAGATCTCCGAATCTTAGTTAGATCTCTACCAGATTTTGTTGTCTGGAATTCATATTAACCTTAAAATTCCTGATGGATACAAAAGGATAGCAATTTAGCTGTGGAACTTGATCATTGATAGCCCCGCTTGCTGGTTAGATGGCAACAGATTCAGTTATGCTATATTAGATTAGGGATCTGTTGTTGATCCTGTGTCCTTTTTGATGTAAACAAATGTTAACTGCAGAGATTGTTTGATGATGGATTTCTGCATATCTTGTGTGCTTTTGGTGCAAATCTTGAACTATTGCAAGTCTTCTTAAGGAACTATCTCTTTTTGTTAAGCCTATCACTGGTTTCTTATTTTCTTTTTGTTACTCTTTAGAAAAAAGTTACAAACTGTTGATATTAAAATTTACTTTGTTAGGTCCGACAACTTCTGACTGTTGATGGAAGACTTCACTTGAGTTTTGAGATAGCACCCATAGGAAGTCCACAAAATTACACTCGATCTTATTACCTGAATGGGAGAGATTATATTATAACTGGGAGCTGTGATGAACATGTGGTTCGTGTATGTTGTGCTCGAACTGGAAGGCGACTTAGAGACATATGTTTGGAGGTAAATTATATCCATGTTTAATATTTTGTGAGAAATCCTTAGAGAAATAATGTTGCCTCAAAGTTAGTATTTTGATTTGGGAAATCCATTCATATCTTTGCAAAAGTGAGCAAAACTATTGAAAAATGTAATAGGAGTCCCTTTGTTCAGATGTGGCTAGATAAACATCAAAAGTGTGAAGTATGGGTATATTGTTATCAAGCGCCTCTACATGAATCATTAACGCTATTTGGTCCTTACTCAACTTGTTGAAATATTTCCTTATTCAACTTGACATTTCTGTACCATTTTGTTTATTTTTGATGAACCTTTTAGGATTTTAATGATGAGTGGAACTTCTTATTAATGTTGTTACAGTCCATAATTTACATGCTGCATATGCCTACATATGGACACATGTGCTGCATACAAAATGAGACCTATGAGGATTATAAAGGAATCCCAAAGTGATTCATTTCGAATATGAAAATTCAGCAATTAGTCAAGACACTTGAACTTTTCTCTTTTCTTTCTGTGTTGAAGACCTTGAAGGTAACTTGCAACTAAGATTACTCATGCAGTCAACTATGTTCTTTTTTTGTGTCTCTCTGCACATACACATATTTTGGGACACTGGAAGAAGGATTTGACAGTTGATTTGAAGAATGCATTTTGAAGTTGTAAAAGGAAAAACCAAAGTTGGACTGGTGTGCTTAATTTTGGGCTTGGGTGATGCTTATCATTTACTAATTGCTTGGTTCAAGAAAAGAGAAAGTGCAAAGAAAACAGAGAGTAAGATCTGAGAAGAATGGACATGAACTGCATAGGGAAATTTGAGTTTTGGGAACATTAAAAAACACTCAAAGTTGCAGAGAATGGGAAATAGTGTGAAGGAGACGATCTCTTTGTGTTTTTAAGGACTGGTTGTTATGTGTTGGAATATAAAACTCTTCTCTTGCATATGCATTCAAATTCCAGGTTTACTAAGAACTTCTCATCAAATCCTGAACATCTTATGTTCTATCCTCAATTAGCATTTTTTTTTCTGTGCAGGGACGAGGACTGGGGACTTCCATGTATGTTCAGTCTTTGAGAGGTGATCCTTTCAGGGTGAGTTTTATGTTGCCACAGATTCTTGATTTGCTGATTGTAATGTTAAGATTTTGGAAAGTGTGTTAATGAAAACTTTATGTTGTGTGTACTTTACCAAGTGGTACTAATATTCCCTTCTCTCATAAACATCAGCTTGTGGCACGACGTTCATAGCTGAGTCCACTGTACGCTCTTTCTTGTGTGTTCTGTTATTTCGTCTCTAACAATATTTAGAAGCACATTCTAGAAACTAAATCATTCGTAGTGTTTTGAGGAAGATTTGGTTATCAATGAAAGTCCATTCCACTCAAGGAGTACCTTCTATTGGTTACATTGGTTTCTGAGTATTCGGTAATCACAGAAAGCTAAAACCTCTCTTATATATTTTCTTTCCATGCAACTAGGATTTCAACTTGAGCATCTTGGCAGCTTATATGCGTCCCAGCTCAAAGTCCGAAATAGTTAAGGTACATTTGTTCTTGATTTCCTCTGTCTGTTTCAATGATTCTTTCCCCAGAAATGTCAGCATAGAATTCCTTGGAGATGGTAATAAAGTTTCATTCATTTTGCAGGTGAATTTGCTTCAATCATGTGACAATGCCAATGAGCAGTCCTACAGTCCCCATTCTTGCCTTTCCAAAAGCATGGGAGGTTGATGTACAGAAACGTGTGAAGGGGCTCGTCCTAAAAGGGTAGATATGGGACAAAATCAAAGTTCTTGGAAATGACAGCCTACTCATTTTGTACGGGATGTGATCCTCTGTGCCAGCTACTCTGGCCCAACCTTGTGTCACTCCATCTTAGCCATCCATTTATGTGGGGTCTACATAAATGGATGATTAAGATGGAGTAGCACAGGGTTGGGCCGGAGTAGCTGGCACAGAGGATCATATCCCGTACAAAATGGGTAGGCTATCATTTCCAAGAACTTTGATTTTGTGCCATATCCCCACATAAATGGATGGCTAGGATGGAGTGGCACAGGGTTGGGCCAGAGTAGCTGGCACAGAGGATTTGAGGGGTTTTGTACTATAATACATCCACCATACAACCAAGAGAATATCACAGCTAATGCTCGTTGGAGTAAATGAGAAAATAAAAAAATAATCAACTGTGAATAGCCTCATAAATTATGTTCCATTTGCTACTTATAGATGACCCAAGTTGTACGGACCGAGGGAAAGCTAAACAAGAAACACAACTTGGGTAAGTAACGACTTGAAAATTGATATGTATGGCTTCCAAGATCAAAAGATAAAAAATTGTTCTTACCATAATGCGTAAATTGAAAAATATGATAAATGTAGTTGATTGTTCTTAGTTAGTACAACATTGTTTTTAAAATTTTAGTCAACTCATTGGATACCTTTGATTCCGTCACGCTAATCCACAGCAGGACCTTGAACAAGCATTTTAGTGTATACAAACAATATAATAATACTTTTTCATGTGAATAACTGGTAAAGCTTTGATCACATGGTAGCTTTTGGAAGGGGGGGAAGGACTAGGGAGGGTACATGCTACATACGAGGAGTAACTTAAACAAACCAAAAGCTCTTATGACCTAAAATCAACAGACTGTATATTGCACATTCAAGAACACCATTTCTGTAATAACAAGTTGTGTGAGACACATTCACTGGTGATAATTTTGATTCTCAGAAAACCAGGTTTAGAACCTAATACCTCGACTTCCTGTTCCTGGTCCTAAACTGATTTTAAGGTTTTGTGAAAGGGACATGCAGGCATGGTTACCTGCAACATGGAGCCACAACTCGACAGAAGAACGTACTAGAGAAGCTTCTTGACAGCTCATCCTCATTTGAAACCGCGTGGACAGAGGATCTAGTCCACCGCCAACTGCTCATAATGTGCCAAGAAAAGCTACAGCTGTGCTCTCTGCAGCCAATTTATTATATCATTTAATTGATACTCTACCTCAGCTGCCACCTCACTTGGGTCACAAAGTGTCAGTTTTACTTGCTACTGCTGTTATAAATTCCCACTTAACCTCTTACTTCTCTTCATTCCACTACCAACACTGATCCAAACCTCGCTCACTCTCCTCAAAAGGGTACTATTCTTATAAGCTATTTTTGCAGCTCTCAAAAGAAGAGAGAAGAAAAAGCAGGAAAGATGAAGGTCCTTTTTGCTACTTTGCTCCTTTGTATTCTCCTCCTAAGCTCATCTTTCTTGGAACCTGCTATTGCTAAGCCACGTAAGAACAACTTCTGAATTCTGCTATTTAACTCACTGCAACCTTGATTAGCCATGGGGAAGACAATAATCACTGTTTCTTATGTTCTTCTTCTTGTGCCTTCCATTTCTTCTTCCACAGAAACTGATGTATAACTTTGCATGAACGAAACATTCTGTAAGTTGGAAAAGTAAGTGAGTATGCCATATAGGTAAAGATCAAAAGCATGCAAAAGCAGACATACTTAGGATAGCTCCCTATCTTAATTTCCAACAGTGTATAATGACATTATAATTATAGAATACAATATACCAGTTTGTGACATTTATTGGTTTTTGGTTATGAAGTGTTCTGTGCCAAACAGTGCAAGGCCAGGTGTGCAAAAGCAGGAGTGAAAGATCGGTGCTTGAAGTACTGTGGAATATGCTGTGCACAGTGCAAGTGTGTTCCTTCAGGAACTTACGGGAATAAGCATGAATGCCCTTGTTACAGGGACATGAGGAACAATAAGGGCAAGCCCAAGTGCCCTTAAAGTGATGAACCCACCCAGCTGAGCTAGCTAGCGGAGCAATGTGTGTGTCTCATAAAATCATAAGCACGCTATGTATCAAGAGTGCATGGAGTGAGCCTAGAGCTAGTTCTGTTACATCAGAATGTTCATCTTTTATGACATCTAATGTCACTTCAGATTTACTGATTGCTGTTGTTAAAACACTTTGCGATGGAGTCTCAATTTAAATAAAGGAACAATGTGGTTACGAAGCATCGCAGCAGGTAAGTAAGAAATTAAATAACGGATGTCAGCATTCATTATAAGCTGTTGGTACCAATGCATTCCAACTTCTGACACAGACAACAACTAGGCAGAGATGAAGTCAATGCACATAGTATTAAATCAATAAATAAAAGCGTTTTGAGTAAATTATAATAATTTAAAATTTCAAGTTAATGTAATATTTTTTATGTGAAAAATTATATGCATATTGAATAAATCATCTGAATAAATTATTTAATAAGTTTATAATTTAAATCAAAATATGAAACCACCATTTTAAATACAAATAATTGTTCAAAGACTCAGAAATTATATTTTAAATACTTGAATTTGTTATTAATTGATTATGGCTCGAGTTTATAATTTGTAATTAATTTACTCTTTAACTTTTAAAATTATCAATAATTATTTTATAATTTTAATTTTATAACACATGTTTTTCAACCACTCTAACTGTAAAATTTAAAATAAACAGTAAAAACGAATATCATAAAACTAAAACTATAAAAAAGTTATTAATACTTTATAAAAATTAAAAGTAGATAGGGATAATAAATATAGCCCGGGTGGCTTGATAGAAAGGTACAAAATGATATCGTTTGTTAATTTTTTTAAAAAAATTATAAAGTCGGACAAGACCGGCCCGATCCACATGTGAGCCGTCAGACCACGACTTGGGCCATGAGTCGGTCAGCCCATGATCGGACGCCATTCTTAGAAGCATATTAGTAATATAACCCTAAATAATTATGGGTAGCTATAAACCACGGGCCATGAAATATGGTCCAGTTAATAAAAGCCCATCTATATACATATAAATTGAGTATATGTCAAGATGGTAAGTGAAATAGCTTTGACCTAGAACGGTGTCGCATGCACTTGGCATTTCCTCATCTAATTTAAACTGATCAGAAGTTCAATCTTCGTCTTCGTTTTCTTGAACTGCTTCTCCAGTCCGACAATGGAGAACCCTAACGTTCAAGAGGTGAGTACCAATCTCTGTATATATGTATAAATTGTACGGACATTTACGTTTCTTATATGTTTTGGGGGCTTCAGGTTATAGAGAAGCAAGTACTCACTGTCGCGAAGGCGGTGGAGGACAAGCTGGACGATGAGATCGCGGCGCTGGATCGGCTGGACATCGACGATCTGGAGGCTCTGAGAGAGAAGCGGTTGCTGCAGATGAAGAAGATGGCGGAGAAGCGTAGCCGTTGGATCTCTCTCGGACACGGCGAGTACACCGAGATTCCCTCCGAGAAGGATTTCTTCTCCGTCGTCAAAGCTAGCGATCGCGTTGTTTGCCATTTTTATCGCGAGAATTGGCCCTGCAAGGTACCTCAACCATCATTGTTATCTAATAACTAAACAAATGAAGCATATATTTGGCACCTTCATGCTAAGCATGATCCTTTAGTACTTGCTTTTTACTAGATTTGAAGTGTTTGAGTTGCGATTTCCTTTTAGGTCATAGAACTAAGAATGCATTGTATTGAGCAGCGTTAAAGCTACTTTTGAAGTTCACAATTTTCCTTTTCTAATCAGGAATACAATTGGGAGTGGTCCTTTGTTGAGCTTAAATCCTTAAGCTTTAACTGTTTATGGACTGTGTGAACTAGTTTCATGATAAGTTGTCACTCCCTAAGATGTAATGTAATCATAAGAGGTTACGGCACACTTGTGGCATTTGATGCAGCAAAGCTTGTTATAAGTTGATCTCATGATCATATATATAGTTGTTAGAATTGATTTATTTCTGCTTGCGTCTTTGAAGAAATGCTCAGGTTGGGAATTTTATTATGCAAAGTTTGCTTGCTTCTGGTTATGTTGTTGTTTAAGATTGGTATTCTCAGTTCTTAGCTTAAAATTTCAACTGCATAGTGAGGAGAAGCAACCCATGTTTACAGTTAATTTGCAGGTGATGGACAAGCATTTGAGTATATTGGCAAAGCAGCACATAGAAACGCGTTTTGTAAAAGTTCATGCAGAGAAGAGTCCATTTTTGGCTGAGAGACTCAAGATTGTTGTGCTTCCAACCCTCGCACTCATAAAGAATGCTAAAGTGGATGATTATGTGGTATATTTTATGGATGCTTATGTGTTCTCGAATGTATTTTGGATGTCCTGTCTAATTAGTTTCGATGCTAAATGTGCAACTTTGATGCTTTTAATAGGTGGGTTTCGATCAACTTGGTGGGACAGATGAGTTCAGCACTGAGGAATTGGAAGAGAGGTTGGCTAAGGCTCAAGTCATCTTCTTTGAGGGAGAGTCGTCCCTGAATTCATCAAAATCTAGCAACACCAAGAGGAGTGTGAGACAAAGCGAAAACTATGATTCAGATTCAGAATAAACCCTGTGATTAATCCTGTATGAAGGAATGGTCTTACCTGAAGTGTTGAGGCGAGTTTGCGCTGTGCAAATACAATTGGAATCCTAGATGGATTATTGTTTTGATGTGTCGTTAGGATATGTTCTTATGAATCATGCATGGATTCGGGACCAATTCCTGTATTATTGGAGATTTTAAGTACTTCGAGGCTTCTGAAAGAGCTGATATGTAAACTACTGTGAGAAGAGATGTTACGAATTTTAACAAATCACAATTTGGTCTCAAATTTTGGAAAATTCAAATAATGTTTTAAAAATTGAAACAAAACCTCAACAACAACACTAACATTTAGTAGGAATTTGACTAATACGCCTGGTCTGGAGAGATCCAGTAATACTTAGCTTTATCTCTAATTAATAAAAATATTTTCTCTAATTAATAAAAATATTTTTAATTGACTCATATAAAGAGAGAGCGTGTGTGTTAAATTGATAACACAAAAGATTTAAGGTTCAATAAATATTAGGCTATTATAAAATCTGCTAAAAATTGAATAAAATTAAAGAATTTGATTTATGATTAAAACAGATTGTCTTTATTCATTGAAAAATTTAAAATTTGATTGACAAAAGATTTTGTTAAATAAAAATTAATTAATTTATTTCAATTTATAAGAATTTATTAATTCATAAAAATTGATCGATTAATTAATACATTGATCGTTTTTAACAACAAGAGTTATTGAAGTAAATTGAATCGAAAAGTTAAAAACCGAACTGAAAAATTAGACGGTTTAAAATCTTTACAGTTAAACCGATTGAATTTTTTAATCATTAAATTCAAATGTGCTTATGACACCAATCAAAACACCTTATTAAAATTTTAACTTTTGGATTGACTGTTAAAATTAAAATTGAATCGCTGACTATTTATACAAATATTAGAAGATTTAATTGATGATTTAAAATGATATAGAATTAATAAAAAATTATACACTGTTTTAATTAATATAAAATATATTCTAAGCTAAAATTCATGATTCAAGTAAAGTTGGAAAATTTCAATTTGTTTCAATAAAATTATAGTATTAATGTATAAAATTTGTTATAAATGTTTTACAGGTGAGACACTATTTTTACAAATATATTTTATAAAATCTAATATTATGGTAGCAAGATTTATTAAATAAAAATATATAATTCTTCCAAATGAATGCACCATTTAATGAGCAGTACATCTTATTCCACATGTACTCTTGAGTTCTAATATATAAATAAAAAATAAATAATTTAAGGATGGTAAAGTAAAATTATCATTCAGTAGAAAATTAATATTTTGCAAATTTTATTATCAGCAATAAATATCTACCAAGATATTCAATTTCTTAATTACATACCAAACTCTAACTTTCTAAGGGGGTGAATTATAATAAAATTATTCTACAACCTATTTACAAAATTACTCAAAATAATGACCCACCCCAATTTCTCCTTAATAACCAAAAACTTGAATAATGAGTTTTACTCATTTGTGATTATAAAGTCACGAAAACAGTCCCTTTATAAAAATATAAATGAAAAGCTGCGTACATTATAATCCTCCTCAGATCTCCGCGAAGTTAAGAGTTTTGTGCATTAGATACCAAATAACTAGAATCCTTACCCATCTTATTTTAAAAAGGATAAACTATTAAATTCAAGTAAACCTTAAATTATCCCAAGTTATAAAGTATTAATTTCTTTGAGAAAACTATGCAAGTTTTTTTCTTGTGTAGTTGGGGAATTACAAAAATGGGAGTAGAAGCTTAAGCAACAAGCTGCAGACCTTCAACTTTGTGGCGATCATTCAGGTGCCTATTTGCACAATTAGCACTCGTAGTCTAATGTGTGAAGCTTATAACCATAGGAAAAGAACATCAATCTCACCTATGACGCTGCCATGAATTTCACCAGACAGACGTTAAGGGGTTGCCAACTTCCTCCAGAGTATTGTCAAAGGATCACGGGATCCTTGCATTTGACAATAGAGTTAGGCTATGATTTAGATGCTCCAATGTAGCCATTCTGCCCCCTCAGCTATGGGGCAACAATGATCCCAAATCCACAATCCTGTGGCACAAAATGCTATATAGCAATTGCCTCTGACCACAAGCCTGGAGAGCTTTCAATGTGACTTGAATGAAGTATATCCAGACAAAACGTGTTTCTCTAACAAGAATTAGCTACTCTCATTTTCTTTGACAATTCATGCAGCGTTTGATATATGATCTCAATTTGTGGATGCCAAGGGGAGCCTGCAAGAAACTCATGCACTATTCCTTCAACAGTGATCCAACTACACCCTGGTTGCTTCTTGACTCCCTTCTCCCTCATAAACCACCTAACTGATGATACATCTGTCCACCGTTGATCACCAGCCAAAACATTAGCCAACATTACATATCCTGCAGAATTATCTGGGTCTACTTCAAGAAGCCTGCTGTATATATTTTGCGCCAAATCCAATCTAGAGTGGAGCAGGCAACCGCCAAGCAATGCTCCCCAAACAAAGTTGTTAGGCTTGAAAGGCATTGAGGCAGCAACATCTAGAGCTTCTTCCACATGCCCCTCTCTTGCTAGAAGATCAATATAGCAAGCATAATGTTCCAATTTGGGAAGAACGAAGAATTTTGACCTCATATCTACAAATATCTGTTGTCCTCTATCTGACAATCCCGAATGGCTACAAGCACATAAAAGGCCAAGAAATGTTCCGGCATTCGGACGCAAACCGAACTCTTGCATTTTCGAGAAGAGCTCAATTGCTTCATGCCCTTTACCATTTACTGCGAAGCCAATTATTATCGCATTGCAAGAAACAACATCTTTCAAAGCCATATCGTCAAATACCTCCTTTGCCTTAGCCAAACTCCCACATTTACAGTACATGTCGATTAAGGCTGTAGCTAGAATCCTGTTGGATTCTATAACACTTCTGCGTCCTTCAGGTTTCAAGTATTCATGAACCCATATTCCAAGGTCTAGATCACCAATTTGTGCACAAGCTGAAAGTACGCTCACCATTGTCACATGGTTTGGCCTATTATTAGGGTCCTGTACCATGATGCGAAACAGATCCAAAGCCTCCAAGGGGAAGCCATTTTGCACATACGCATTTATCATAGAGTTCCAGGAAAGGACTCTCCTTTTCCCATTACTAGTAATCCTATCAAAGCTTTCCTTACTCCTTTCTATCATGCCCCATTTCCCGTACAAATACACGAGAACAATGTAGACTGCGTCACAGCAAGAACCCTCAAATTCAACATCTTTAACGAGTTCAGATAATATCGTTATCCAATTCTCTATTCGTGCAACGTCCAAGTTCGAACAAGCTGACAGAACACTAACCATAGTATCATCTTCCGGTCTCACATTCTCCTTAACCATCAAGCAGAAAAGCCTCAAAACTTCCGGAGACTGGCCTGACCGAGCAAAACCAGCCATTAGAGTAGTCCAACAAAAAACCATACTTTTATCAGGTATTTGATCAAACACCTTCAGCGCATAGACGACGAAATTTCTGCAAACCTTAGTATAGACAGCAATAAGTCCGCTGCATAGGAAAGGGTCCCTGCAATAACCCATTTTCCAGACATGGGTGTGGATTTGTTCCACATGAAGGGCTTCCTCGGACTGGAGACACGACTTCAGGATGAAAGAGAAGGTCAAATCGTTAGGCGAAAGGGAACACCTCTTCAGCTTTCGGAAGATAAAAAATGAATCAGCAAAATGACCCCCGTAAGCCGAGACTCTGATAATCGCATTGAACGGAAACAAATTGGGTTTCTTGAGCTGATTGAAAACATGAAGGGCGATTCCATGTGGGTAGTGACCAATGAGACGAGTTGCTATCAAGTTATCTTGGCTTAAATGAAGTCGAAATACTCTGGCGTGGATTTGGAGAAGATGGGAGTGCGAGACTCGGCCTTGCAAGAGGGTGGAGAAGCAGGTGAAATCACGAGAAGTTGCACCGGAAGACGATAGATTACGAAGAAGGTTTAGACTGGAACATCTCAACTTCATCTGGAGTGGAAGCTTTTGGAAAAGCACAAACATGGCTTGCGATTCCTGAAACTTTCATATTCCCTAATATCACCAGTTTCTTGCTGCATCCCAGCAACGTCTATGACGTAAATATGGCTCTGGTCCTCTGAATGGCATGTGTAAGGGCTTAACTTGCGAACAATTTAACTGGTATGTACAAACATAAAGAGTGTATTCTCTTCTTGTTAACCTCTGAATTCTGACATACAAAATAGAACGTATTCTTTTACAAAGCAACAAACTATTCATCTGAAAGAGTAGAATTGGACTGATCTGGCATCTCTCTTCTAGCCTCTTCATGTTGAATGTACAACAACCAACTAGTCTATATACATATTGAAGCATCTTAAGTGAAACGCCTTCAGTAAACTTGTCCATTATAGGCATCATCATTTCCCACATCTTTTGTCAAGGATAGAAGCTCCATCAGCTCCATTCTGTACTCCAAGCCTCGGAGATGGTGTCCCAGAAGCATACACCTTAAGAAAGAAAAGGAGGGTAAGAAAAAACATAGAATGGAAACAGAATAGACATAAGAGTTTTAAGCATACTAGTTGCCTATGTTCTATCTGTACTGAACTTCATTTCCTATAGTTGCCTGATTATATGCTCCATATCATTCTTAAGTCAAACAGTTATAGTATATTCCCTTTAAATTTTCCAATGATGGAGAAGACCTAACTAAATCTTACACAAAATAAATGACTTCATAGGGCAAAAGGGCATGAGAAGAAGAAAAAGGGGAGCAATGAAGTTGAAAGGAGCTTCACCAGAAAAGTAGGCGTGCCAGATAGTCCCTAGTTAATGAAATGAGCGGCTGGAAATGAAGTGAAGTGTTCTCGAGAAGTTCAGCACAATCTTCGTACTCAACACTTATTGGTGTAGTTGATGCATTATCGTCAAACTGAGGAGCCTTGGAATGCATCTTCGGAGAAAGGGTTGCAAGAAGACCATGGACTACAGCGTGGATTGATTCTTTCACTTCTGGTAATGTAGGTTCTGATAACTCTGCGACCTATACATATAGAAAAGCATTAGCTAGCACATAAATTGAGAATTTGGACTTCGTTGTGTAAATAACATTCTTTATAGTTACTGTCCAACGGGGAAAGTAGGACAATGCATATAATACTAATGCCTCAAATAAAAGCTTGAGAAACACATAATACAAGTGCCAGAACATATTGTCTACGGATTGCAAGATTTAAAGAAGACACCATATCTCGCCCATGCATATAGAAATACGAACAAAAAAGGACCAAGGCCTGAATGCAGGAGACCAAAAAGCATTGTGATTAATTAAGAAACAATAAAAATTACACTTTAAGAGTCTAGACCCACGCCACACAAACTGGAATCAATAAATAAAGACCTTTCCTTCAGGATTGATTAACACACACACACATACCATTTTCACTTGGGAGAAAAAACAGCAGAGGACATCTCCATTTTCAAATGCTGATTCATGGAAAAGGTTTTGCAAACACAGTTAACATGCAATAGCAGGGATACCATGAAACAACAAAATCCAGTAATGATGAAGCGTTGAAGTAAAGTAGACATTCAGTTAGTTTGAAACAGGAACAAAATCGTCAAGATTTGCAGCAAATTGAACATTGGATGATTTATTTAACGAGAACCTTTTCTGGTTGTAGAGATCTTAAGTAGTCCAGTAGATCATTCTTTTCTTCTCCAACAAACTGTTGCATTTGAAGTGCCGCACTTTTCCTTTTCACCTCATGAAGTTCCTTCAGCAAGCATTACGACCAAAAGAAAAAGGAAAGATAAGGAGCTTGAGGATAAGATACAACAAAGAAGTCAAAATGAGGTCAAAGGCAAAACATAGAGTCATGTCCTAAAATCAAAAGGATACACAAAGAGAGGTACATGCAGAGATTTTATCAGGAGGTCAATATCAAAAGAGGCGTACCATTGATGCATAGGCAGTAGCTACTAGTATATAGCACATGTTAACCTCATCACAGAACCTCAATCAATCATGAAACAACAGAAATTCTATCCAGTATTCTGACAAGTTACGAATAAAATTATTTAGATAAATCAAAATAATGAACTTTGTGTCCAAAGAAAGTTTAATTATTTTGCTAATGGTACGGATCCTCCATAAGAAAATAAAGGCTTATCTTTCTCCCTCAAACTTGTGGTTCAAATACAGAATTGTCTGTTCCGTCTATCCTTCAACATTTTGGTTCCTCAGACAGATCAAAGTTAAAACCCATCAAGAAGCACATACAATTCACACTTGGGTAATGTTTGTAGTGGTACACAAGCATTCTAATCATCAACCAAGATAATTGAAAAATGAATCAATAAAATTCTTTCTTGAATTGCATATACAAATACCTTTTTTACAGAAGATAAACGAGACTGCAAATGAAGAATGTATTGTTTAGCTTCAGCAGATATATCTCCAAGGCCTTGAATACCAATATAATCACAAGGTTCATCAGTTATCCTTTCAAAGTTGGTAGCTTTTCCACAACCCAGAACTGTTTTTGCACTGCCACACATCCCTGGCAATTCAGATTTAGGATCAGCTTCTTGCTTTTCAACATTTCCTTCATTTATATCGAGGTTTCTTTCAAGGCAAAGTCTATACTCGGCATTCCGCAGTGTGTACCTAAAATCCAATAAAATCAGATTCACATACATCTCAAATTAATCAATTCTTCAACTGCGAAGGCAAACTGAAGAAAATTTTAGCTGCTTCATAGAACATCAAAATTCAGAGTATCAATGTTTCCAAATAATATATTTTTCATCCACAACTGACAAGATTCAAGACTAAAGTCAACAACATAATAAAGATGACGAGTCAAATGAGAAGAGAGTCAACACTCAAGAGAATAAGAAGACTTATAGAAATTATAGCAAGACTGAACATACCCAGTCATCATTGATGAGACTAACAACTTGGAAAGTGGTTCCCACAGAGCCTCAATAGAAACTTGAAAGCGATCGGATGGTAGTAAACCCAACATGCCTGAGATGGTCCTCTTCATAGCATCCAAGGTAGTAGGTGGAACATCTTTCTGAATGACGCTCACATCCAATGGCTCAATCTCTTGTATCAAATCAGAAAGCACTGTTTTCTGAAGACAAATGCTCAAAATGAACATTGATAACATACGAGTTCGAAAGAACAACAGTCAAATATAACTACTCATCTCACTGTGCATGCACTATTATTATTCCTAAGAAATATTAACACCAACATCTACGATGGAAGTCGAGATTAGCATGTAGGTTCCAATTGATGCACAGACAAAGTCAAATATAGGACATTCCAAAAGAAAACCTAGTACACCAAAGAGAAAATCGAGCAAATCATAGCAGAGTCAAAGCCAAATTAATGAGTTGTTTACAGTACTCAATACAAAGTTGCATAGGTACAATCGATAACATTGCAATAACATTGAACAGCATAAAATTCTTTAATGGCAGCACAATTTCTAATCATAAGTTGCATTCATCAGTTAACAAAAATCACTCTTGTGCCTTTTTCATCAATAAGAAAAAAATCCCTTCTTTTATATTTTGGTGTCTAAGTCTAACTGCAAAATTCCCAGTTGACTCAAAACGCAGTCCTCAGACCTCGTAACAAAGCATAAACACTAAAGAATTAGAACAGCCTCCTCCTAATTCAATTAAATATCGCAGATTTTGAGGCATAACTGACCAGTCAAAGAAGAAAACAACTATACGCTGAAAATCGCTAACCAACTACAAACAATAAATTAGAAAATTAAAATCAGTAGCACAACTTAAATCAAGGAAATTTAAAACTAAAAACAAACCTTGGAAGAGGGGCGAAAGGAGTAATTAGAATTGAAATCGAGGGAAGAAGCAACGACAAGAGTATGGCGTGGTTTGGTAGAGGAAGTGGGGCGAAAAGGAAAAGAAAAAGAGAAAGAACTCAAAGGAGATGGATTGGACTTGTGTGAGGCAGAGCAGAGCAGAGGAGGAGGACGAAGAAGATGAGAAGAGGAGAAGAGCGCCATGTCACCTCTCTCTCTCTCTCTCTCTCTCTCTCTCTCTAGTTCCCGATTCTTTCCTCCTCAGACTCTCCCAGCCACCAATGGTTGTTTGGCATACGAGACAAAAAACGAAATCAAAGTTACACCTGGGCCCAGGTTCTGTCTGTCCCTAAACGGTACCGTAAATGTGTTAATAAGCAAGAGGCCCCATTTCATACTCCGATCTCTCGTCTTATTGGACCTATTTTAGATCTAAATAGCGAATATTATAAGGCTAAAAAGGTAACTTTGATCGGTTTAATCTATGAGAAATATGTGAAATAGTATTAATAAAAAAGAATATGTTTTACATCAAATTTATATTATTATGATTTCTTAATATAAGATTCAAGTAAATTAAAAACTATATGATATAATATATAGAGAGATTGTTTTGCAAATTTATAAAATTTAGAAAGTATTTTTTAATTTTAAAAAATTATCTGAAACAGTCAATCTTATATCAAGAAATCATAATATTATACCGTACTAGAACAGATACTATACTGTACTAGAACCAAATCGAGTACCAAGTTTGATATGATATTCGTAACATTGGAACCAGATGACTTTGTGAAGCCATCTCAATTTTAAAAAGTCCATATTTTAAATTATTTTTAACAAAGCTTACTAATTTTTATTAACCTTAAATAACGATAATTAGACTAACATAATATAATTAATCATAATCTAATTTTCAATTTAATCAAGATTCCAACTTTATCCATGTACAATCCTAACCTCAAAATAATTCTCACTTTTCCTAAGTGTCTCCCTCTTCATTGTTGTTTTAAATGGTGCATCCCTTTTCATCGCCCTTTTTCTCGTGTTTTAACCTTTCATACCGATATATACCTCCTTGTCCCTCTTCTTGTTTTGATTTCTTGAATTTAAGTCTTTATTGTAAATTTTAATATTTAACATTCTAAGTAATATTTTAAGCCTAGAATTCACCAAGATCATCTATGATACAATTGATTCAACACCTTCAAACCCTAAGATTCATGCTATAAACAAAAGAAAAAAATACTAACCATGATCCATGTTTAAATATGTGTAATTCCTTCTTGATCGCATTCTTTACTCAAAAGCTTTATCCACTCTCACCTTCTTCCCTTTCTTCGCTTTTTTCAACAATGCAATAACTTATATTTCTTTGATATCTATTAACGTTTCTTAACTGAAAGGAGAGGGAAGGGTTTTATTAATTAACAATAATGATTCTAATTTTCTTTACAAGCCCAATAACCATTATTTTAGGCCAACTTCATATTAGAATCAAATAAAGTAATATGAGCTATACTTTATGATTATTAAATTAATCTAACAATCTCTTACTTGGACCATGTTACGAATTGATGATCCAACAACACAAGCGTGCATCATATATCGAATCTATTAAGCCATCAAACTTGAATTAATTGAAATGATGAGATCATAGTAGTTACAAGTCATCTAACGACATGATTTCTTCTAAGTATCACACAACCATCTTAATTCAAATTAACTATAATTGAGAAACACTGTAATTCTCAACTTTAATGTTTCCTCAAAACATAATTTGTCATCACAATAAAACAATGCGTCTATACAACATAATGTGACAACTAACAAATAAGCAAAAACATAACATTAATTGAATTCATATGTGCCCAAAAAAAATAGCAAATATCTAAATATATGTACATACATAACATAATCTCATGCTAATAAGGACTTATCTATAATGTCCATCCTTTCAACATGGCTAGTAAATGTTTTAGGTGGTAATCCTTTAGTTAACAAATCAGCTATCATTAAATTAGTTCTAACATGCTCAATTAACACTTTATATTTTTACACTTCTTCTTTGACTGACAAGTATTTCAAATCCATTTGTTTAGTACCCTTAGAATAATTGTCATTTTTAGATAAGAAGATAGCTGTAGAATTATCACAATAAATTCTTAGCAGTCTAGCTATACTGTCGATAATATTTAGTCCTAAAACAAAATTCCGTAACGACAATGCTTGAATAATGGCCTCAAAGCATACCACAAATTTAGCTTCCATAGTGGAAGTAGCAATAACAAACTGTTTTGCACTTCCAAGAAATTGCCCTCTTGCTAGTTGAAATATATAACCGAAGGTAGATTTCCTTAACTCTACAAAACCAACATAGTCTGAATATGAATAACTGATCACTTCTAAGTGATCTGATTTCCTATATATGAGCATGTAATCCTTGGTGCCTTGTAAATACCTAAGAACTTTCTTTGCAACTTTCTAGTAGTCCAATCCAGAATTACTTTGATATCGACCTAACATTCTAATAGCAAAACTGATATATGATCGAGTACAAGTTTGAATATACATCAGACTCCCACTTACAGATGCACAGGGAATATATTCCATTTCCTTTCGTTCTAATTCATTCTTGGGACATTGCATTTCACTAAATTTATCCCCTTTTTGAATTGGAACTACCCCATACTGAGCTTTTTTTGTCCTAAATCTCTCTAGTACTTTATTGATATATTCTTTCTGAGACAACCCTAACAATCCTTGTATCCTGTCACGGAATATTTATATTCTAATCACATAGGATGCCTCACCCATATCTTTCATTTCAAAGCTAATAGAGAGAAATTTCTTTACATTATGTAACAAGCCCAAATCATTAGCAACCAAAAGAATATCATCAAAATACAATACCAAAATAATGAACTTGTTCCCACTAACTTTCATATAGATACACCTATCAATAGTGTTCTCTACAAAACCATAAGAGGTAATGATTTAATTGAATTTAAGATACCACTGTCGGGAAGCTTGTTTCAAACCATAAATTGACTTCTTTAATTTACACACCATATTTTCCTTTTGTACAATCACAAAACCTTCTGGTTACTCCATATAAACTTCTTCTTCTAAGTCGCCATTTAGAAAAGCAGTCTTTACATCTATTTGGTGAAGCTCTAAATCATAATGAGCTACCAATGTCATAACAATTCTTAAAGAGTCCTTTTTTGAAACTGGAGAGAAGGTATATTTAAAGTCAATGTCATCCTTTTAAGTATACCCTTTAGTTATAAATCTAGCTTTGTACCTTTTAATGTTACCTTTGGAGTCCCTTTTGGTTTTAAAGACCCATTTACAACCTACTTGTTTTGAGCCTTTGGGTAACTCAACTAGTTCCTCAACTTGATTATCATCAATAGATTTTAATTCTTCTTTCATAACATTGAGCCACTTTTTAGAATCGTTACATTTTACGGCTTCTTTAAATGAGACTAGATCCTTATCAATGCTCAAATCATACTTGTGCTTAAGTAAACACACCACATAGTTATCTGATATAGTTGGTCTTTTCTCCCTTGTAGACCTTTGCAATACTATTTCTTGTAGTATCACTTGATCATTTGTGACTTGCACATTGTTTACTAGTTCATTATTAATATTCTCTTCTTGTGGGTTTGGAATATTAACCTATTATTCCGATATGTTGTGTGACTAGGATACAACAAGAGGAATAACAACTTGAGAAGAGACACTGTGTGAAGGATTTTCCACTTGAATCTCTTGAACATCCACCTTTCGTGGTTCCCCACTCCTACTAATTCCCCCATTTTCAATGAACCTAGCATAACCAGATTCAACTATTCTTGTACCATGATTAGGACAGTAAAACCGATGAAGTAACCACTAATGGTTCTTGCATCAAGCTTCCTTTCATAAGGATTATAAATCCTTATTTCTGTTGGGCAACTCCAAACATGCAAGTGCCTCAAGCTGGGTTTCTTACTTTTCCACAATTCATAAGGTGTCACAAGAATTGCTTTACTAGGAACCCTATTAAGTAGATATGTAGTTGTATTTAATGCATACATCCATAAAATAAAGGTACATTGGTGTAACTTAACATACTCCTAACCATATCCATAAGAATATGATTCCGCCTTTCAGTTACACCATTCTGTTGTAGTATACTGGACATTGTATACTGTACGCAAATGCCTTGACTTTGAAGAAATTTTGCAAATAGGCCTAAACATTGTCAATTCTCATCATATTTACCATAATATTTACCACCACTATCAGAACTTTCGACTTTCAATTTTTTATCTAACTGTCTTTCTACCTCATTAATGAACACCTCGAGAATGTCCATTGATTGAGACTTTTCATGTAGTAAATAGAGATAACAATAACGTAAATAGTCATCAAGGTGATAAAATACTTTTCGTCGGCCCAAGATGGAACATGAAATGGACCACATATATCAGTGTGTATTAATTCAAGTAACTCAGTACTTCTTGTAGTTGAATTCTTAAATATATATTTGGTTTGTTTGCCTTTAATGTAATCTACACACATATCCCGGTCAATAAAATCTAGTTGAGGTAAGATTTGACTTTTCACTAACCTCATCACTCTTTCTTTAGATATATGACCTAACCTTCCACAAGTAAGCAACGTGTTAATTATGTGCACTACATTTACTACCAATATTATGTTTAACATGCAAAAAGGATTCAGAATCATTAACATCAAAGTTGAAACAATATAACCCTTCCATTAATGTACCAGAACCATAATAGTATTGTCATTTTTACAAAGAAAAAACATTGTTTCCAACATTGAAATTAAAACCTATCTTATCGAACTTACTAATAGAAACTAAATTTATATCACAATCAGGAACATAAAGACACTTTTCAAGATCTAGACTATAACAAGTATTTAAGATCAATATGTACGTCTCAATTCCTTCTATTCGTTCTGTTACCCATATATAGGAACGTTTTAGTTTCGTTTATGGTTTGGATCAAAAGGAATCCTTATATAATATGCGACATATGAGTAGTTGCACCTGAATCTAACCACTAGGTATTATTAGGCACCTCAATAAGATTTGATTCAAAACAAACTGAAACATTGTACTTAATTTTCTTTTCGAACCAAGTCTTTCTCTTATGGCAATCTTTCGTGAGGTCACCAGCTTTCTTGCAGAAGAAACAATGCTGCTCTTTATGAATTTGGCCCTCATTAACCTTCATTAAGGGTTTGTCCTTTTTGTTGCTCTTCTTTCCTGGCTTTCCCTTTCTGCTACTAGCTTTTTTATGTACTGTAAGATGAACATAGTGTTCCTTCAATTTCTTTAATCTCCCTTCCTTTTGCACTATCATGGCCTTGATTTATTGAAACTTCCCTTTTTCCTTCAGAGTGTTGTAATAGGAAGGATTGACTTACATCCATGCCATTGATGTTAGCTTTACAGCCAGATTTGACATGCTTGTCACATGATCATAAATAGGTTGTGACCAATCAAACTTCTTAGTCGTCAATTCGCTCATCAAGCTTCCTACAATAGACTTGTCACCTATGTTTGATTGTGAGTACTCTTTGATTTTCATCATGAATTCCATTGCATTATTCGCATAAGGTATTGATGGCTTAACATTTTCAGTCATTGCCAATCGCATCAAGTTTAGACTCAACCTATTAGACTTTTCCCAAGCCTCAAAATATGTCTTTTCAGCTTATGTATTAGTCTCGGTAATGGTTGCAGGCTTCTCTGCAACTAATTTTAGGTCCTTAT
>JAOSBL010000211.1:33136952-33157138 GCA_027568915.1 Erythroxylum roraimae
GAGCATCAACGTTCTCCCCTCTAGCTCTCCAAGAACAAAGGTAAGTACTAGCATACTTTAATTTGTTCTAGCTGTTTCCGGGTCAAAAGAGTTTGTCCGGTTAGATTCTCCGACCTCTGCGTGGATACCGTTAGAGAACGATCTACTTTGGTCGTTTGGTTTGTTTTCATACTGGCACATAGATCCTGGTTTCTGGGGATAGTCCTGGAACATATTTAATTTGTTCTTCCGCACAGTAGGTATGAGATACTTACACAGGAACTCCCTAACAGGTCTCATGAACTACTTTCTTGAAATGAAGATTACACAAAGCCAAAATAAAGTATTCATTTGTCAGAAGAAATATGCCAAAGAAATTTTGAAGAAATTCAAAATGGAGGAATGCAAAGTTGTTGCTACACCCATGAATCAAAAAGAGAAGCTGAGCAAGGGAGATGGAACTGAGAAAGTTGATGAAGGCTACTACAGAAGCTTGGTTGGATGCCTTATGTACCTTACTGCCACCAGGCCTAACATTTTATTTGCTGTAAATCTCTTATCTCACTTTATGCATTGTGCTAGTGAGTTACATTTAATTGCAGCAAAGATAGTGTTAAGGTATATTAAAGGTACAATCAGTTATGGAGTCAAGTTTGGAAAATGCAATGATTTCAAGCTATGTGGATTCTCAGATAGCGACTGGGCTGGTTCTGTTGATGACATGAAAAGTACATCAGGCTATTGTTTCGATTTTGGCTCAGGTTTTTTCTCTTAGTGCTCAAAGAAGCAAGAGATTGTTGCACAATCTACAGCAGAAGCTGAGTTTATTGCAGCTACAGCAGCAGTTAATCAAGTTTTATGGATAAAGAACCTTATGTGTGATCAGAATATGGAGTAGAAAAATGGTGTGGAGATCTTTGTTGACAATCAAGCAGCAATTGCAATCTCTAACAATCCAGTTTTTCATGGAAAAACAAAGCATTTTAATATCAAATTGTTCTTCTTGAGAGAAATACAATAGAATGGAGGAGCAACTCTGGTTTACTGCAAAATTGAAGATCAAATAGCTGATCTGTTCACAAAACCACTTCCAGTTAACAAGTTTGAACTTCTAAGGCAAAAAATTAGAGTTTGCAGTAACAAAAGCAAGGAGGAGTATTAGTTTTTTGCTTCTGTAACTTCAAACTCACGTGCTTGTCTTGTGGCTTTTATTTATTTGTTTTCTTTTCAGTTTAAACAAATTAGAACGAGTCTTTAGGGATTCTGTAGTTTTTTTTTTGTGACATCAAGCACTACTTCAGTTGCTACTATAGTGCCGTCATGTTTGCGTCGATTTCTATTTTCAGTTCAGTCCGGCACTATAAAATGTAAAGGATGCTCATGAATAAAATTATTACCTTTACATCAGTATACTTCTTCTTTCTCTTTCAGTATTCTTCTTTAATAGAATTTGATCTTTATTTATGTGATTTCCACTCTTAAACTTTCAGTTTGCTTAGCTTGCTGCCATGTTGGGAGAAGTATGTGGCGCAGTTGGAGTCAAGGTGCAAAGTCCAGAGTCCCAGCTGGGTTATCTTGTCTCCGAACAGAACATTGAACTTATATCAGACCCAAAATTTGAACACCATTCAAAGTAAAGAAGAAACCGAAACCGAAAGCAAAAGCAAAAGCAAAACGAAAGGCAACTATTTTAGGCACTGTCAAAAGAGGGCCTCATTGCCAAATGCCAAAGTAAGGCAAGAGTTGACCAGAAAGTGAGAAGCCAAAAACACGTGCACTTAAGCTAACAGCCCCTTTGAGGCTTTGACCCTTCTCTTTCGTTTCTATAAATGGCCACGTGAAATGACGACCTGAAATGGAAGTTTAGGCAGGAAGCATCCCCGTACCTATGACCTGTCTCTTCTTGCCCTTCATGTGCCAACGTTTTCTAATTACCAAAAAGATATCGCGTGCAGTGTAAACCAGACCTCTCCACTTCTCAAATGGAATTCTGACTTCAAACTAAAGCCCAAATTGCTGGTTTTTGCTTTCCACTCACTTCACTTAGCTCCACGTTCTGTCCACTTTTCAGTAACCCATATAAGCTTATGATTCTCTACTTCAAATATATTAAAATACGTTCACATGCAAATACGCGTATAACTCTATTCTTGTTTGTATCAACAACATTTGGGATAATAGAAAAAGCTCCCTAAATATTTTTCACATGAACATTCCATGGCAGATTCGTTCCTTCTAAACTTCAAGTTGCAAATCAGTGTACGGAAAACCTCGCATCATTTCTTAAGATACGGTATCTGTGGTGGGATAATAGGCTTGCTATGTACTCAGTGGGGGCCTGGGACAAAGAAATGGAAGTGAAATTATCATGTGCAGATTTCCTGAAAGTGGGTTAGATTTTTTGGCTGTCATGAAGTTGACGTATATCTTTTCCTTGTTTCAATGTTTCCGCCCTCTTTGTGTCATTCCCAAACTCCTCCTCTTCTTCAGGATTTTTCCACTTCTTCAGGTGTTTTTTGAAATAAAATTTAAAAACTTAGTTCACCACTTAGACTTCCTTGTTAGAGAATCATTAACTGTAATTAAAATTTACGATGTTGATCGGACATATTAAGTCGAATAGTGACCCGTGAGAACTTATAATCTAAAGGAGGACTGCACTTGAGAATGACTTGCTTGGAGTGTTCATGAACATGTCCTGTCAATTATCCAGTTAGTTATCCCTAGCCACAACAAGAAGGTAGCTTAGGAAATATTGAGTACAAGACACTAGTCTAATCAAATGTCTGATCATTGTACAACACGGTATTCATTGCTACACAGAATCTATACCTAAACCATGGAATGGAGATGTAAAATTCAACCTAACCTACTACAAGCTTGTCATTGGGTCAGCGGTCCCCTCTACCACGCATGCATGTAAGAGCAAACAAAAGTTGCGGGTACGGGTTTCACTTTCTTGTCGGAGTAGCTCTCGATCATAAATGCAAAGTAAGATATGGATCAAATGGACACCTTCCTGATACACCATATCAAGAAGATAAAGATCGATCGTATCATATTCATCCAAAATCGCAAGAACCATTAGCATATTGGCTAAGTTGATCTAACAATTTTTGTCACCGATGATGTAATTGTCCACGGAAATTGGTTTCATACTTTCATTAGCTTTTTGTCTTACAGTTCCATTATTGCGTGTTGTGATATGGCGGTTGATATTAGATTAAGAATTACGAGTTCGTTATAGGCCGGCCTGTCATTCCAACATAAGAGAAACTGAATATAAAAACAGGAGATGATGAAGATCATTAGTATAATCATGGAATATAGAGACGGACGAACAGGACCACCAGACATCAAATTTTGTTTAATACATGACATTGACTAGACAATGCAGAGTCGGTTTCGCGGTGGTATTTATAAAACTTAGATTCTTGTTAGTGACTATTATATTATCAAGAAGGTTACTAATAAACAGTCTTTCTTGTCCTTATTCTAGCAGTTGTGCTCATTAACAATAGCTCTCATACCGTTATCATTGAAGGGTAAGCTGATTTAAGAAAGCCAATCCTTGAACAACTCACCGGTTTATCAGTTCTCTTATTGATCGAGATTTTTTATTGATCACATGTTACTCGACTCAAACTTTATATCACAAATGAACAACCTTATCATCTCAGAGAAAAGCTAACTGATTTTGTAAAACATATTTCCAATAATGAAGGGACTCAATTGATTTTTATTAAATTTTCTCGTTCGAATAGTTTGTTCCTTGTAAGAAACGTTGTGCTAATAATTGTACGGGCGAGCAAATGTTAGGCGGTGGATCCAATTATATCGCATATAATTTAGGACCAAGATATGGGTTGGGGGAGATCATGAACCTTATCATTCTTGATTTCTCTAGCTCCACAGTTGAGAGTTACGATTTTGGCATCTATTCAAGATATAGGGCATAGGCAATTAATGAACGCCAGCTTTTGTTGGTTTGAGATCTTATTTGAAGATTCCATTGGCAAATTCTATTTGATCTTTTAGGTGGGTCTTATCCTTAACAAAAGTGTTCGATTATTGGACCTTGAGCACCATGTATTTCATTTCTCCACTCTAACGTACTGGCAGCAGCAATAAGTCTTTATAGTTATCTTATTATAACTATATGTGGAACATTGAGGGTATTCTTGTGTTCTAGCTCCATTTTCTAAGTCGCAATTTGCACGTAACATTCATTAAAAAATTGTAAGAGACGGTCAATTATGATGGGCAAATGAAAAGAGCCCCATGTTTCTTTTTGGAGTTGCATGTCACTTTCAGTGGGCAGCAGCCAGGGTGTATATTTCAATTCTTCTTCCTTGAGTTATATAAATATATTGGTCCTAAGCTAGGGCATGAGCTACTACTCTATGAGGTCGAAGCAATTATTTTTTAAGTGTTATCTCAACTACACTTCGACAGGTTAGCAGATTTTCGTACCTACAGGGTCAAATAGTGAATGTGACCCACCTTTTCTTTTAATCTCTATTTCTTCTTTATAAGGTCAATCTTTGTTATTCGTAAGAAATGCATTATGTTCCGTTAACAATAATTCAGTAAAAATTTCGTTGATACGAGAAATTTAGAGAGGCTAGTACTATGCAGTTTTAATGATTAATGAGTTAGTTTTCATATCAATCTCATCTCATGTTTATTCCAAAGTTATCATGTATTTGTGGTTAGATAAATAGAAAATGAAAGAAAAGAAAGAAGGAATAATGGGAATAATTTGTAAATGTAGGCAGCTGCCGTCGACCAAACGAAAACTTTGATAATAAAGAAAAGGGACAACGAGTTTGGGTCTTAGAAACAGAATTAGATTCTTGCCAATCTCAACTCAAGCGTGTGTGTTGTTGTTTGATTTGAGGCAGTGAACAGAGAACTGAGGAAGGGGTTTGAATTTAGGCACTTGTCTCGCGTGGAAGAGATTGCAGCAGTGAAAGTTACTTCGCTCGCCGGCAACCTATCGCCATCAATGCCCGACAGTTTAACCCCAGAAGCAGTCGTGTGGTTGGGTATTTTTGATCAATTTTGAACGGATTGGAAGTCTAAGATTACTTTAATTAAGGTTGAATTGACATATTATAATAAATAAAAATTCATGTGTTTTGAAAGTATTTTTAACCCAAAAAAAAAAAGACAAGGATATCCGTTTTGTGAAGATTTGGAGAAGGTGATAATGTATATAGCTTTATTTTTGTATTTATATAAAGAGACTATTTTCGCAACTTAAATGTGTAATTTTATAGTAACAAAAAAGCAATTTTATTAATTACTTAAAATCTAGCAAATGAAAATTATTTTAATAATTATATGATAAAATATCAAAATACATATTTTGTGAGTCAAAGTCAAAGTTATTGAAAGCCAGAGGAGGGTCATTAATGTACGTAGTTTTTCCTTTGTAATTTTTATAAAAAGACTATTTCCGTTATTTGAACATGTGATTGTATGGTTACAAAAAAAAAAATTTTACCAATTGCCCCAAGACTCTCCTTCGCAAATTTTGTGTGAGTTTCTTTCCTTGTTTACTACAAATTTTCACTTTCCATAACTTAATATTTTCAATGATTTAGTTCAAATGATTATGATGGTTTATACTATATTCTTAATTGTCCAACATTTTAGGGAGGTAAAAAACAATAATCCAGTAAAAATTTTATGGGCACATGAGGTATGAAAAGGTCCAGTAATATACGGTTTTACTCCTAACTAATAAAGAGATTGTTTTAAAGAGGTAAACTTATAAATATATTAAAGAATAAATTTAAATGTAAAGATAAATTATAAAATTTTAGACTAATACTATGTCTTATTCTCCATCAATTTAATGCGAATAAAATGGAAGTATAATTTCAAAAAAATAAAAAATGTTCTTATTATTACCTTCTTCAAACTATTATTAATATGAAGTTACCCAATCACCTTCTCCCCACTCTCTTTCCCTTTGACTCCGCTGACATGGCGGTCACCTAACCCCACATGCCCCCTCACTTATTGCCATGTCTACCTTTTGTGGGCCCAATTGTCCCCTCTTTGCCCTACACCTATTAAGACATGATTTTTAAATGTTTTTCTACGGCTACAGTACTACACTGGTTCGTGACGTTCGCCAGCTTCCTGCTAACGTCCTCTCTCATAATGCGGGCCCCGCTCATACGTGGCATACCACGCGTCCGTTGCCCAGGACTCTCTCCTCCTATATAAATTCCACCTCCGTGACCCCTTGCTCTCACAACAAACGAACAGCTTCAAGTTCTCTTTTAATTACTAAGAAGCTCTTTCAAATTTTCTCACCCTTTTTCTGTTCAGAGAAGTAAACAACAAACCTTTGTTCTCTTATTTATAAACCCTTTTTAGTTTTTCTGTCTGCAATGGCTGTTGGCGATGCCTTCTCATCTCCTTTGGGTCCTCCAGCATGCGAAAAAGATGCAAAAGCGCTTCAATTCATCGAGGAAATGACTAGAAATGCTGACTCTGTTCAGGAGAAGGTTTTGGCTGAAATCCTGAGCCGAAACGCTCAGGTTGAGTACTTGACAAGGTTCAAACTTAATGGTGCTATCGATCGCCAGACTTTTAAGTCCAAACTTCCCATGATTACTTACGAGGATCTTCAGCCTGAAATCCAACGGATAGCCAATGGCGACCGCTCTGCCATCCTGTCATCTCACCCCATCTCCGAGTTTCTCACTAGGTGTGTTTTTTGTTAAGAGTATATGGATTTACTTAGAAGGTTTGGATTATTGCACTAATAAACTTTTGTTTAATTGGAAACTACAGTTCAGGGACATCTGCTGGTGAAAGAAAGCTGATGCCAACAATCCAAGAAGAGCTGGATCGTCGGCAATTATTATATAGTCTGCTCATGCCAGTGATGAACCTGTAAGTTAAAGAAACCCCGATGGACTCGTTGGAATTAACTGTGTGCCTGTCTCCATCTTCATTCAATTCCACTCACATGCAACTAATAAAAAAAAACGCGCTTTTTGTGCAACAGCTACGTCTCTGGCTTGGACAAAGGCAAAGGCCTATACTTCATGTTCGTGAAATCTGAGACTAAAACTCCTAGTGGCCTCCTGGCTCGCCCTGTTCTCACCAGCTACTACAAGAGCGACCACTTCAAAACGCGTCCCTACGATCCTTACAATGTTTACACAAGCCCCAACGAGGCCATTCTTTGTGCTGACTCATTCCAGAGTATGTACACTCAGATGATCTGCGGCCTTCAGAAGCGCGAAGCAGTGCTCCGACTTGGCGCTGTTTTCGCCTCAGGTTTGCTCCGTGCCATTAGGTTTCTCCAAGTTCACTGGCGGGAACTTGCTCATGATATTGAATCGGGAACTCTAAACAGCCAAATCACAGACCCTTCTCTAAGAATCTGCATGACCAAGATCCTGAAACCTAACCCTCAACTCGCAGAGTTCATCAGAATGGAGTGTTCCAAGGAGAAGTGGGACGGAATCATTACTAGAATTTGGCCCAGCACAAAATACCTTGACGTGATCGTCACTGGAGCCATGGCACAATACATCCCAACCCTTGATTACTATAGTGGTGGGTTGCCACTAGCATGTACCATGTATGCTTCCTCAGAGTGCTATTTTGGGTTGAACTTGAACCCGATGTGCAAACCATCAGAAGTCTCTTACACAATCATGCCAAACATGGCCTACTTCGAATTTTTACCCCACGAGCCTGCTAAGACTTGGACTGCTCGTGACTCGCCACCAAAACTCGTTGACCTCGCCGATGTTGAAGTGGGCAAAGAATACGAGCTAGTGATCACCACCTATGCAGGTTTATACAGGTACCGAGTCGGCGACATCCTCAGAGTCACCGGGTTTCACAACTCAGCACCTCAATTTCATTTTGTTAGAAGGAAAAATGTATTACTCAGTATCGACGCGGACAAGACTGACGAGGCAGAGTTACAGAAAGCTGTCGAGAACGCGTCCCAACTCTTACGTGAATTCAACACAAGCGTTGTTGAGTACACGAGTTTTGCTGATACAAAGACGATTCCAGGCCACTACGTAATTTACTGGGAGTTATTAGTGAAAGACTCGGTCAATTCCCCGACTGACCAGGTACTGAACAGGTGTTGCCTTGCCATGGAAGAATCTCTGAACTCAGTTTATAGGCAAGGACGAGTTGCAGACAACTCCATAGGTCCACTAGAGATAAGGGTTGTTAGAAACGGCACATTTGAGGAGTTAATGGACTATGCAATATCAAGAGGGGCATCCATTAATCAGTACAAAGTTCCAAGGTGTGTAAACTTTACACCAATCGTTGAGCTGCTTGATTCGAGGATGGTATCCAATCATTTCAGCCCGGCTTTGCCTCATTGGACACCGGAAAGAAGACGGTGATTTCCCACCAGGTCACCGACCAAAACTTAAGTTAATGTAGAAATCTTGATGTATTTTCTTATCCTTTTTAGCCTTTATGTCGAATGATATCCCTAGCTTTGCCAGAAAAGGTGGAAGTGTCAGTTGATTAGGACTGTTCAGGGTCAGGTTCTGTATTGTGGTTCAGTTAACCTTTGGAAAAGAATGTGACGTCTGATATGTATGTGTAGTGAAATGTTTCTTTCATGCAATGAACATATTTTCATCCCTTTAATCTTTTTTCCTTCGTTTTCCCTTGTTAACTTCGTCCACTATGTTGTGTTTAGTCTTTGTCAGGACAAGAGGTTGAGACGAGCGCACGCTTTTCTAGTTCATCTAACGACCACTCTCACCGGACCAAAAGGAATATGAATGATTGAGAGATAAAATAAAAGATAAATTACACCCATCTAATTTTTAAAAAAAGTATTATTATAGTTTTATGCCTTTAAGATTATGTTTGTTTATTGTTCACATTTTTTATATCATATTTCATTTAAATTTTAATGAAGAATAGTAAAATAATATTATGTTGCTTTATAAGGGACTCTTTTGGATTAAGTGAGGTTGCGGGTTCGAACCCCCTTCGTATATGCGGCCGTTTAAAACTAGAAGCCAGAGCTTTGCCTCCCGCAAGGGAACTATTCGGCTCGAGTGGGGATTAGTCTGGGTGTGGATGATTTAAAGGTATCTTTCCATAATTGAGACCCTCCTAGGACACCTCGGTAGCAACCAAAATAAATAAATAATAAATATTATGTCATCACTACAGTAAAAAGAACTTTAGTCCATTCATAAAAGTGTAACTATAAATATAATTATTGTTGCCATTTTATTCAGGTAATAGAATTTATATTGTTAAATAAAGCGGCACTGATATAGGTGTAAGATAACAAAAAAAAATTATTAGGCAGCAAAATGAATAATGTTGCTTAAAATTTTGACTAAGGCAACAAAACAATTTCAAACTATAATGTTGAATGGATATAACAATAGTTTGAATAATGTTGCTTCAAGTTTTTACTAAGGCAACATAATAGTTTCAAACTATAGTAACAATGTTGAATAGATATTCCACAATTTAAGACAAGGCAATAAAATGATTTTCTATAGAACAATTTTTTTTGAAATTTTGTTTTTATAGAACAATTTGTAGCAACAAAAGCAACAATTTATTATTTTGTTACCAATAATATGTTAATGTAAAAGAAAGCTCTTGTCATTAAGTATGTAACATCTATATATACATTAAAAGCAATATACATACACTAATGTATGTCTTAATTACACACGTAATATCAAATATAAATGACAAAAAAAACTACATTGATATATGCTATATATTATATAAGAAATTGTAAAATTCAACCTTTAATATATTCAAAATACAAAAGAAAAATTCACTAGCTAAAATATTCACCTACATTTACTATGGCAAAAAGTGCTTTAGGCAATAAACAAAAGTATAGCTATAAGTACAATTATCGTTGCCTTTTTATTAAGACAACAAAATTCATATTGTTACAAAAAGTGGCACTGCAATAAGTATAAGGCAACAAAATAAAAAATATTGCTTTAAGTTTTGACTAAGGCAACACATTAGTTTTAAATTATAGCAATAATGTTAAATCGATATTGTAACACTTTAAGTCTTTTTAGGCAACAATTTTAAATAGATAAGGCAATAAAGTGAACTTTTTAAGGCAACAATTGTAATAATAAAAGCAACAATTTATTCTTTCGTTACTAATAATATTTAACGTAAAAGCAAACTTTTGTCATTACGTAGGTAACATCTATATATACATTAAAAGCAATATTTAGATATTAATGTAAGTTTTAATTGTGCACACACTATCAAATGTAAACAATCAAAAAATTACATTTATATATAATATACAGTCTATAAGGACTTGTAAAATTCAACATTCACTAAGACAAAAAGTGCTTTAGGCAACAAGCAAAAGCGTAGCTATAAGTACAATTATTGTTGCCTTTGTATTAAGACAACATAATTCATATTGTTACAAGAAGTGACACTGCAATAAGTATAAGACAACATAATTTCTTAATCAGGTAATAAAATAAAAAATGTTGCTTTACGTTTTGTCTAAGGCAACATATTAGTTTCAAACTATAACAACATTGCTAAATATATGTTACAACACTTTTAAGTCTTTATAAGGCAACAAAGTGAATCTTTTTAGGCAACAATTTATTCTTTCGTTATAAAATTAAACTCTTATCATTATGTAGGCAATATCCATATATACATTAAAAGAAATATATAAATATTAATACAGACCTTAATTGCGTATATACTATCAAATGTAAAGGATAAAAAAAAACTACATCTATATATAAACGAAAAAAAACTACATTTATATATAATAAATAGTCCATAGGACTTGTAAAATTCAATATTTTAACATATTCAAAATACAAAAGCAAAAAATCACTAGCTAAAATTTCGTATACAATATTGTCATCCATTCAATATGGAACATAAGTGAATTAATCTAAATACTAAACAAAACCAATATGTATAAGCACTCCAAAATCCTTCACCAAGTACCTCGTTATCCGCTTCTAATCATCACCATCCTACAAAAAAAGAAAAAAAGAAGTAGATTAGAATTGTAAAACTACTATGCTCATAAACAAGTTGATATATCTAAAGAATGAAATACTAACTGCAAATAAGAGTCTATATCATACTTGGACAATTCACGAAAACTAGGAAAAGATTACAAGAGCCGGGTGATTAATAGATGATTTCACAAACAAAACTCACCTACCATAATGGACTATCTAATGTGTGCCATATAATGTTAACTACAAAATGTGAATATAGAAAATTAAGATGTTTACATGCACAGGAAGCTTGTCATAGCAACAGAGACAAATTATAGACTGGAATAGAAGGTATAATCGAGCATTTGACTCGAAAAAGAGCATAATAATCATTTAAAATTTTAACATCTGTTAGAGTTCCAGTGTCATTAAGGGAAGCCTTCCCATATAGTGTCAAAGAATATATCTTGGCTCTCAAATACATGAATTAGCATCACATAATCCTATATCCAAATCAAGTTCACCAATTGGAAACAATAGACTCTACAAAACAAGATAAGCTAAAATGGTAAGTAGTGATTAAACCAATGATCACTAGCACCAGCCAGAGCACAATGATTGTGTCATTAGTTATTTCTTTATAAGGTAGATGTTAACTTCATTGGTTACTACCTTCCTAAGAATTATTTGTAGAGATTGAATCCAAAGAAAAACAAGAATACTATTAACAAAATTCCTAAAAACTAAGAATCACTACCAAAATATAATTATAATTCAATTACTAAGTTAAAAACTAGAATAAAGGAACATCTAACGAAGTAAGACTTGTACTTTAAATAAACTTGGCATAGTGACTAACAAGGGTGATAGTTAATAAAGAAGCAATTCCAAGTACCTAACATGAAGAATTCTAGGAAGCTGTCAATTGGTGTCTAATTAGCTCCCTCGCAAAAATGACAGAACACTTAAAATAATTATTTTTTGGACATGCCTCTATAAACTTTGAGGTGAAAGAAATGCTAGATGTTATAAGGGTGTGGAAAAATAAACTATTCAGCTAATAGATGAAATTGTCTAGTGGTCAAGGGAACAAATAATGATAAATACAAATGCTAAAAATTGCAACAGACAACTGGCAATCTTATAGAGAATTTAATAGCATCTATTTAACTAGGAGTCACCAGATATAAGCATTCGTAAAGGCATCGATGGTTTCTATTATGTCTAGTACATGTATGTAAATCATTTGAAGGTAAGAAAGTGAAAGTTACTTACAAGAGAGGTGGATCATGAAGCTAGATCTCTATAAATTGAATGTTGAACCATCTATATATGAGACCTACAGAAAATAAAGAAAAGAATTAGAACAGGGCGACGTATTGAATAATGAGAACTGAAAACTACTTCTGTCTTGCAACAATGGGATAGTGCTCTTGAAAAATACAGATACTAAATGGAAGTCTATGACACGTAGGGCTGTAGAGTTGTGTGCATGAGTAAGTGCTTCTGGTACAATGCTGCAAAATGTGTAAATTGATTTTTAGACCATACATGTGTTAGACTTGCAGAAAACAAAGAGAATAATCAAAACTAGTCTACTGAATAATGAGAGCTGAAGATTGCTTCTGTCTTGCAAATATTGGATACTGCTCTTGATAGATACGAATACTAAACTCAACACTAGGCATTCATGCAATGGAAGTCTAGTCCTGGTTACCTTCTTCAATGTTCGAAAATCAAAATAGTTCCACAGTATGGAGGTTTCCATCTATAAAACATATATGTAAAAAGACTGGTATAAAAAAAACACGTGATTCTGTACCCATCTACAAAACTCATTTTTAAAAGCCTGTACCACAAAAAAGGCTTAAGAAAAAAACATAATAGTCACAAACAAACATGAAAATAAGTTGATATTGAGACCCACATGCCTTTATCTTGAAAAACCTCTACTTTGTTGTCTCATAGTAGAAGACAACAATGATGGTGTTTAGTAGAGGCGATAACAAATTAATCGACAAGGTCTATCTTTAAAAAACCTCTACTTGACAAGGAAGTGAGTTGATAACGAGATTGATAAGAGGATGATTAATGAAGGATGTAAGATTTTTGTAGGTGGACAGAATAAAGAAATTTTCTAGAAAAATTGAGATTGAACATTAGGAGAAAGGGGAAACCTTACCTGTACTATCAGTGTAATCAAAAGTTGGAAGGTGGAAGGAGGAAGACACTAAGCTCTCAACAGCCATCTCCAAAGATACCAAAGCAAAAAATCTCAATTTAGCATGAAGAAACCTACAAAGTAATGTTGATCGTGGTCTAACTCGTGTAGAAGATATGGATATTAGGTTAAAAGTAAAGAAGAATTAGAAAGGGAATTAGGAATTACATCGTTTGATTCCTTGGGTATTTTTGTTATTAAGTTGGTTCTACTACTTAACACGTGTACCAACTTGGTAAGCTTGGGGTGTATATATATATATAAACAACACTTTAATTGTTACTTATAAATATATATAATAACAGTTCAATTTGTTGCATATATAAAATGTTAAAGCAACAATCTTTTGATTTTTTTGTCTTTTTTAATATTAGACAACAGTTTACTATTATCGTTGCATCTTAATATTATTAAAGCCAATACTTTTTAAACTGTTGCATTATGTTAATTTTAAGCAACACATTATAAAACTGTTACAAACACATTGTTGCTTAAAGCTCTTTATGCTATAGTGATTTATGATATTCAAAATACAAAAACAAATTACATGTCCTTTTATTGTTACAAAATACAAAAGCAAAATTTACAATCCTCAACAATTGCAAGGAAAATTACATGTGTTTCAACAACTCTTCATCATTGTAGAATTCAAAATCAGTGTTAGGCTTCTTCACATTGGTTCTGTAACCTTTCTCAAAGCCCTTTGAAAGTATAACGTACATGTTCTTTTGTAATGATGAGGAATATCCAGTTATGATGAGGAAGAAAAAAACAAAGCCTTATTAGAAGGCAAAGTATACATTTCATACTTGTATGAAAACTATTGAAATATAAGAAGCAATTGAGATACATATAACAATAGCATGTTATCGATCTTATTCTTGTTAGATGGATGGGAAACGTTTACCTCACATCCCGTCGGACTGATTCATTTATACCAATATTCTTTTTCCAATTTACTTCATCAATTTTCTCACTAGTTGCAGAGTATAACTAATTAATCAGTAAGCTACTTGCAAAACAGATCTTTGTTCATCCTAGTGCATAAAAAACAAAGGAAAAGAAAAATTAAAAACAAGAATGAAGGAAAAAATTGGTACCAAAGAAACCAAATAGTGTGGAATCAGAGCAATGAAGAAAAAGTATTGAAGTATTCGAGGAAAATGGGAAACCAATAGGGATCAACTTACAACTAGTTCAGGAAATTGTATGAACTTTTGAGGATGGGAAGTAGAAGAAAGAAGGAAAAATAATAACTTACAAATAGACCGCATGCTGCAATATAATTAGTAGCACGTTCCTTTATTTTTCTTGGACTCACCAACTGCAGCCTAAAATAAAGTTTCTCACCAAACTTAACAAATAAGTACTCAACTCATTCTATCAGAGAGATTACTTTCATAGCGCTTAACATAAGTACATCTATAACAACTTTTACTTGAGAAAGATATATAATAATATCTTCTCTCAGTTTCACCTTAAGACACTACCCTGCCTTGACTTCAATATCTATTAAAAAGAATTACATCAAATTAGAATTCAAGAAAATTTTATAGATAAAGCATAGTGGATGTGGAGATTTGACTTTTGAAATCAGAGACTAGAAAATCTGAAAAGAGGAAGAATTTGCATCACCTAAATACTTCATATTGATATCTTTACTTCTATGATCTATCACAATCATCGCAATTAAAAAACTTTTATAGTGATAATTATGTTTGGTAAGAAACATTAAGGATGACATCTGCTACACTTAACTAAAAAGCTTGATGCAGACCCTCAATGTACTCCATGATCGGAGACTTCGCTTTGTTGGGTTTTTTCCAGTAAGCCATCAAAGTTTTGTCCAATATTAGATTTGTGTGATTGTGGAAACATGTGGATTCAATTAAATGGAGTACAGAAGCAGCGCAAGGCAACAATTTTCAGCGAAGCAGTCACACCAGCCTTTACGCACACAACACTTCCTATTGCTATTTGCTTTTCTGCTTTATTGCCACTTGCACTCCCAACTTGCACTTTGTCTCCTCTCTCGCCAATTAACTTCGATACTATTGGTATCACACCTTTCCTGCTCTATTCTTTTCTCTCGATAGTGAAGTGGCAGAACCACTTTTTACCCAGAAAGTGGTCCAATTGGTGAGTCCCTTCTGCACCTATTATCTTAACAGGTCTCATCATCACAGCCACTGTTGAGAGGCTACTTGTTATCTTGGTAACTTGAGAGATGGGGCAAGAAAAGCAATGGTTAGGTTGGGCTATAAGTTTTCTTTTTTCAAAAAATTAATTCAAAATTTGATTAAATCAAAATCAAAACGATGTCAATAATATTATTTTTATTTTAATATTTAATACATTTATTTATTTATTATGTAGGTCTATCGAAATTAGTCTTTCAACTAATTAAGAATAAGAATACGTATCTCTTCAAAGAAAATCCCTCGTCTATTTTTTCAACTGTCATGCTGGTCGATAGCTCCGGCCACATTAAATTTCATATAATTAGATCAACTACTGCCCTACCTTTTGTTCATTTCTGTTGGCAGGAACATATGATGACAAAATCCCAAAATATGCTGGGTCGTCTACTCTGAGCATTTGGCATGTTGTGATTTATTAAGATCGACATCTTTCCTAATCTCAGTAGCTGGGTGAGTTCCACAATTGCTCCTTTATGCCTGCTTTGACTTTCCGAAGGATCGTTTTCTGAGAGGTGTGAGCTTGCCTGATGTTTGATGTAGCAAGAGGAAAATGACCGACTTATTGTTTGTAGAAGTCTAAACCAGGGGACCATCTTCCTTGGAGATTCCTGCTTTTTGACACTTCATAAAGCCACCCAAAGTTATTACATGGTCCCATATCTTATCAGCTTCCATTGATTTCACCTAATTATGTGCCCTTTTGTTTTGTCAACAACAGGTGGTAAACTAAATTAGTCACGTTATAGATGTGCGATTATTGTTCTTTAATTACCTTGTTTAGAAGGTGATTACTTATTAGCATTCCATGAAATTTCCGAAACCGAGTGGTTTGTATAAGCAAGAAGCTGATATCTAAAGCTGGAGTAGTCAAAATCAGTGGAAACCAAACTGATAGCCTCGTTGGAAACGTTTTCTCGTGGTGGGGTTTCAAGTCCTCATAGCTTCCTATTATCGTTATGCATGTGTCTGTACTCCAGTGAGTTGTAATTATTAGGGACACAAGTTAGGTGACAATAATGAACTCCACGAGCGCACGGACGCCTGGGACCGAAGATTGTTAAATGGTTCGTTTAACTAGTTAAGCGTAGATCCTGTCAAAATTGCCTGCTGGCTCTCTAGCAATGTTCTTAAGTTTATTCACATATATTATGGTTAAGTACTTGAAATTTATTACAATAAACTGTTAGATATCACAAATATTCGTAGATTCGGTTGGTCCAAGTTTTTTAATTATAAACGAGGTTAATGTTAGAATTTAGAAATATAGAAAACACAAATGGTACTAAGAGTTATAATAATATGTGTTAAAATATGCAATGATTAAAAAAACTCAACCGATTTGATCAGTTCAATCATAAAAGTTTTGAACCGTTCAATTTTTCGATTCGATTTCAAATTTTTCGGTTCGATTTACTTTAATAACTTTTGTTGTTAAAAATTGATTAATTTATTAATTAATCGATCAATTTTTGTAAATTAATAAGTTGTTATAAACCAAAATAAATACATTAATTTTTATTTAACAATCTCTTTTTTAAGTTAAACTTTAAATTTTTCGACAGATAATGACAATATCTTTCAATCATATTTTAAATTCTTTAATTTTTTTTACTTTTTAGCTAATTTTATAACGTAGCTTCGAATCTTTTAAATCTTAAACCTCTTATTAGTTTCACTTCTAGTACAGTTCTTAGAACATTGAAAATATATCTTCATTAATGTTGATTATTAAACACACTTCTATACATAATTAACTTTTAACTTTGTCCCTTTCATATAAAAAGTTAACTCAAATTAAAACTATACCTCTATACGAATCTCTTTATCTCATTTTTTTATCATAATAAAGCAACTATATATATAATTTATCTTAATATTTATCAGTTTATTAATATAAATTAATATTTATTTTATTTTGAACACATTTTTATATATTTATATAACCTAAATAATTACTAAATAAAGTACTCTTGTGTTTTAAAATAATATTTTATCTGAATATTGTAGTCTTATATATACAGTCCATAATTATTATATAGCATTACTAAAAAATGATATGCTATTATATTAGATAAGTAATTTCTATGCGATATAAAATTAGAGTAATGATGTGTTTTAGTTAGTATGCTTCTCTAAGAAATAGTAACAAAGGACTTAATCAAATTTAAATACTTTAGTTTTAAAGATAAACATTGAATAATTTTTAATGATAGATATTTCCAAAAATCCCTAACTCTAGAGCTGTTATACTATTATTATATGTAACTTATAAAGTTGTACATAACTAATCCACCCAATTTAGGGATGACAATAGGCTATCCCATGGGCCGGTCCTGCCAATTTGTTTAAAATTAAAAATATAGAACAAAATAATTTTTTAATTGAGTTCAGACTTGAGCTGCTCATGCATAGGCTTACCCGAGAACTGACTTTTCTAAATATAACGATGTTATTTTGCTTAAAATAATTGGGTCTTGAATCAGTTTGAGCTTGAACCTAGCTTATTGAAATCAACTAAATTTAGGCCCATGGGCTAGAAATTGTCGTCCCTAACAATGTTTTTGATTTATTTAGATATATTAAATTACTTGAACATTACTGTAGTAAGCTATTAGACATCACAAAAAGGTATAGGGTTAGGTGTTTTGGCCGAACCATGAACTCAGTGCAAACCCTAATGTATTTAGGGTTTATAATATTCCTTTGGACTTTCATCAATGCCTGCTTTAAAGATTGTATAGATCTACCTTCCGTATAAGTATATGTGAAGGGTAAGCTTCCTGTGTTTAGAAGGACCTAATTAGTGAAATTAATCTCAAACCTTGATCTCGTTCTCTCTCTACCGTACTCAAAGTCATGAGTTCTTTGGACGGCAGAATTCAGTACGTAGCCGAAGAAATCGCGGAGGAAATCATGTTAAAGTTGCCAGTCAAATCACTTGTAAGGTTCATGTGTGTTTCCAAATCATATTACACTTTGATTCGTAGCTCTAGTTTTGTTTCCAAGCACACCAGGAGTGTAATCAATAGAAGTGAGGAAAATCCCTCGTTGGTTACTGTAGATCATGTTCGTGATGGGGATGATTTCGATGTTCGGCTTTTGCATAGGAAGTACGATGAATATAATGATTTCGTAGTCGATATTGAAGAGGAGTGTTTCGTGCCACCACCTACAATTGATTATGAGAAAAAAGCAGAAGATTTCTGTCACGGGCTGTTATGCATACATACCGCAGGAATATGCGTATTGTGGAACCCTAGTTTAATGAAAGCTTTAGAGATCCCACTTCCTGCTACCAGAAGCGTGGGAAGTGAATACGTGGGGCTGTGCTACGATTATGTCTCTCATGGTTACAAGTTGGTCTTTATCGAACAAGCATGTTTTGATGTTAGAAAAGCCACGGTTTACGAGCTGAGCAAAAAGGAGTGGAGGAAGATTAGCAGTTCTCCTGCGGGCGACATGCAGCATCATCAACCTGCACTGGTAAAAGGAGCTTTGCACTGGGTTGGTGTTCATGATGTGACAACCCGTTGTTTGGTTATCGCGTTTGATGTGAGTAGCGAGGTTTTCGGAGACATGGACTTACCATGTCATGTATCTCTTTCCGACAAGGTTTCCAAGGTAGTGGCACTCGGAGAATCTCTTGCGTGTTTATATGGTCATTGGGACTCTAAACTTTGGGACATATGGGTTATGAAACAGTATGGTGTATCAAATTCTTGGACCAAAATGTTCCGACTTGATTTAGGGGTTTTAAGACTAAGTTACCCGACATTAAGATTGACCAAAAATAACCAACTTCTTGTGTTAAAACGCAATGAGCTTTTGGTCTTTGATATTGGTAATGAGAAACCAGTCTCTTCTCATTCCCTTGGCTCTTTAAGCTCCTCCCTCCGTACATATGAATGCATGGAGACACTTGCGTTGCTCGAGTACACAAAGTAACTATGATTGATTCAAGGTGTGTACTCTTTCCCTTTCGCTGCACAAATATTGGTCATCATGTGAGTGTTTAACTGGATTCCATTACTTTGCAGGGATGTTTTGGAAAGCAATGTACGCGAAGCGAAGGATTGTCTTTAACAGAATATATCATTTTTTGCTATGGAGCGCCAAAAGGAATTGCAGATACTATTGTACGAACATTAGATGCCGGATATCTTACACACAGACTTGTTGAAGTAGTTCAATTTCCCTTTATATCTTACTTATCAGTAAAATTTTTATTAAGTTGTTATTGATGATGTACTTTGCAGGGATGTTGCTATTATGAATGGAGATTAAGAGCACAAAAAATAAACTTAAAGGGTAGCAACTACATTATTTCTTTTTTTTCATATATGAGAATAATTGTAATCTCTTGATGATTTAAGGTATTATAAAACTTATCACTTTTGTTGGCTATATAATTATTTTTGTAATTTTATTTATTACATGGTGTGATGAGGCGTTTCTTGTTAGAGAGATTTTTTTTAAAAAAAATTACAATTGAGGTTGTGGAAGGTTTAATTGGTATTAAACTGTTATAAAATGAGCTAAAGATTGAATAAATTAAAGAAATTAAGATATGATTGAAAGAGTTTATTCCTAGCTGCAGAGCCCACTCTAGAGACGGAAATACCTACATTCAAGGACGGAGCCACAGTGGGGGCAAGTGGGGGCCCCCACTGACATCTAACTCCTATATATATGTATAGAACTCCGTACATACATGAAATTGTTCTAGCTGTATGCCTGATAGCTGTAGAAAGCTCCTTCCTAAAATTAATTTGCCAAAGTAAATCATAA
>JAOSBL010000211.1:33157238-33168220 GCA_027568915.1 Erythroxylum roraimae
TGTTTGATCACATATATTGAGAAAGATATCTTCAATAGTATTGACAATGAGAAAATTTTACAGTGATATCAAAATATAAAGACTCGTAGGGAACGATTGTAATAGGTTATATGTAAAAAGTTTAAAACAATGATGTAATTTTTTTTATCAAATATACAAATATTTATATCCTTTTCAGTAATATAAGAGTACTTTAAATATTTTGCCCCAACTTAAAATAATTTCTGGATCCGTCCCTGCCTACATTAATAGCAAACCTTATTCTGGCATTGAATAAATCGGCGGATAAGAATATTTGTCCATCTGTAATAGAAATTACATTAGTAGGAATATAAGCTGAAACGTCTCTCAATTGGGTCTCGACTATTTGTAAAGCAGTCATCCTTCTTTCACCTAAACTAAAACTTAATTTAGCGGCTATTTCCAAAAAGCGTGAATGCAAATAAAAAATATTTTTTGGATAAGCCTCACGACCTGGTGGTCTTCGTAATAGAAGAGATATTTGCCGATAAACCCAGGCTTGTTTATTTAGGAAGATCATCATAAATAATTAAAGTACGTCGTTCACGGTACATAAAATATTCAGCCAGAGGTGCTTTTGTATAAAGAGCAAGATATTGTAATGTAGCCTGAGAATCTGCCGTCTCGGTTATGACAAAAATTTAAAATTTAATTAAAAAGATTGTTAAACGAAAATTAATTGATTTATTATATTTTATAAAAATTTAGTAGTTAATAAAAATTAACAAATTAATTAATAAAATTATTAAAATAAAACGAACTAAAAATTTAAAAACAACAGATTTGATGAGTTAAGATTTTTGTTTGATTCTTTGGTCATTGGATTCAATTGAGCAATGTGTACATACCACACGGGGACTCAACAAAGCAAAGTATAATGTTCTGTCTTATTCCTTTTCAAATAAAGAAATGTTGCAAGAAAAAGAAAATAAAAAGTGAAAATAAACCAAAAGCCCAAATACAAAACCCAACCAAACGGCGCCTAAGTCTTCGGAGTAGTGACAATCAGACCGCGGCGATGGAACTGGAAATAGACCAGAAGGAACTAAAAGCCGCAGGCGCCGAGCTGTTGACTGACGGCCGCCGAGGACTTCGCATCCATGGCTGGGAGATCTTCTCCTCCAACCGTTCCATTCTCAACTCCTCCTCTATTCAACAGTACACACTCTCTCTTTTTCTTTCTCTCTCCTCTTTCTCTTATAGAGCTCTCTCTAGTGTTAATTTTCTAGTTTGATGCTTAATTTGTTTCATAATTGATTTTGTTATGGTGGATTTGTTGTCAAAGCGGTTGTTTCGTTTATTGAAGTAGGTGATTTTGTTTGTGACGGGCCAAGAAATGTTCTTCGTGTGTTTTTTGATGTGTTGCAGATAGGATTGGCTCGGGAGTATGGATTATTCAATGATAGAGTTCGTCTTATAGGAATTTATTGAGCTTGATTTGTTTGCAGATGGGAGGAAAAGCTTCAAACATCTCATTTACCAGAAATGGTTTTTGGAGACAGTTGTTTAGTTCTTGAGCATACGAAAAGTGGCACAAAGATCCATTTTAATGCTTTTGATGCCCTCACCGGTTGGAAGAAGGAAGCATTGCCTCCGGTTGAGGTTCCAGCTGCTGCAAAATGGAAATTCAGAAGGTTTTTACCCTCTTTCTAACTCTGGACACAGATTTATGATTTATCTGGGCCATGCTCAAATATTTGTCATAACTTAATGCTGCAAGATATTTTGGAGGTAGTGTTTATTAGGTCATACTATTATGGACATGTGAATTGATGTTTAAGAAGAGGTATCATGCATTAGTATGAAGGTGGAAAGGACCAATGACACATCATTCAACTTTGCTAGCTACTTAAGTTTTTACTTTTGCAGTTTTTCCAATATCTGTCTGCAAGATCTTTTACAATTGCAATTGCTGAAAAGAAATACTGAGAACTGTTGGTCTCTTACTTTCAATGGAATTTTGCATTCTAATATTTTGGATTAAAACAATATTGTTATTCTTTAAATATTGTTGAACAATCTGGAATTGCCATTTCCTGGTGGATTCCTTGTTAAAGGTTTCCTTTTGGCATCCCGTTATTGTTTTTTTTAATGAAACACTTATCCAATCTTACTCATCAAGACACAATCCTCTTTGACACCGTTCACATAGCCTCTGAAGAGACCTTGACGAATTCTACTGCATTAACCTGTTTCATGGTTACTTAGATAGCTGTTGTTCCCCATGAGATAATGGAACTTATTTTGTTGAATTGACTTCACAATCACGTTGTTTAAATTGATGTAGTACCTTGCACAATTAAAAGAAATTTCTGTTTGTTCACATGGCTCTTGCTGCAAATTTCCAGCAAACCTTTTCAACAGGTGATACTAGATTATGATTACACATTCACAACACCATATTGTGGAAGTGAGACAATTGATGTAGATGCAGAAAAGGTTCGTTTTACTTTTTGTCCGTTATTTAATTCACAGTTTTCTGTTGTTCCATATGCATTGTTGACGTTGATGTAGGCTCTTGAAGACCTTGAATGCTCGGTATTGGATTTATGGCACTAGTTCAAAGTTGTTGTAGATGAAGATTTGTTCTCAACTCACTCTTAATTTACTAGGGAACTTATCTTTGGACCCAAAATTGTAGTTTCTTGAAATTCTGAAGAAAATTAATTTCTTGTACTTTGTTGTTTCCTTTTCCATTTCTTTCCGTTTTTCATGACACGACATCATTTTTCCTTCCTCTTTTTCCTAATTCTTTCACTATTTAGCTTTTATTTTTATTTGGTTACGATATTCATGCTTCTACTTTTTGAGGTGGATTCCACGTGTAATGATTCTTTTTCTTTCATGATGTTTCAATTTTCCTGCTAAAGAGCGCTTGCTTCTAAGCAAAAGGAAACTTCTTGACTGAATCTTTTCTGGTGATGAACCTACTTCCTTTAGCATAAACTCCCATTATAAATAGGCAAGGTGGTGAATGATGCATTAACTTTTCCCTTTTTTTATTCTAAAAAATGATCTATCAACCTTGATCCTGTGATCAGAATAAATGTGAGGAAAACTTGACAAGTAACTGCCCCAGTTGGGAGGATTGTGAGCAACAGATTGACATGGCTGCATTGTCATCCAAGGAGCCTATTCTTTTCTATGATGAGGTGGACATTATTTATCACGTTGGAACTTGGAAGCATATCATCATGAAATCTATTCTGGTCATAATTGTACCTGCATGCCAACTTTGGTCTTCTTGGCTTTATAGGTTATCTTATATGAAGATGAGCTAGCTGATAATGGAGTCTCACTTTTAACTGCAAAAGTGGTATGTTACGTTCACACATTTTGGTTAGCATGTCTCCGGTATCATGTTTGGGAACTGAACCAATTGGCGTTCTATTTTGTAGAGAGTCATGCCAAGTTGTTGGTTTCTTCTTTTGCGATTTTGGGTGAGTAACTAGACATTGTCGGCTTTGTTTCGTCACCAATTGCTAGAATCTTGAAATGGTGAAAATTTATAAATTTCTTGCTTATCTAGTCATGTTGGATGGATTTATCATTAAATTTAAAAATAACCGAAAGTGTGATTCTCAAGATACCAGCAATTTGTTTCCTTATGTTGTTTTGATCCTTAATTTCTTTCCATCTTCGGGTCATTTTTTTACAGCTTAGAGTTGACGGAGTCCTTATGAGATTAAGGGATACACGCATGCATTGCAGTTTTGCTGACACTGCAGGTCCTGTCATTCTTCGAGAAATATGCTGGAGAGAGGCCACCTTTCAAGATCTTTCTGCTGTAACATTTCTATCTTTTGCACCCACCTCCACCTCTTCCCTTCCACATATGTGGACAAGTGCTTCACTTGCTTGTTGCATGAATCAGAGACTATGTGGACAAGTGCCTCGCTTGTTGCATGAATCAGAGACTACGCATGGATATTGAAATTGTTAACTTCTCCTTGTTGCTACTCTGCTTAGGATTTCTTGGTTTTTTGTCTGGGTTTGAGGAGTCAAACTTCTCTCATCTCATTTCTGATTGTTGTCATGATTTGATCATCTAGTTGCTTTTACAAAAGTATTGGCTCTATTAGTTATTCGTAACTGAATAATACATGTGGAGCCTCAAAAGTAGTCCAGATGGAAATAGTTGAAAAAAGAGAGCAATTTCTCTGGTATCCCTTTAGGTTTTGAAGAATGTTATTACTGCAGTACATTGGAGAAACTTTAGTCATCAGGCACGCATTGCTGCTAGTAGTGTCGCCCTTTGCATTGTTCAGGATTTGCTATTTGGTTGTCTATTTAACTGTACTTTCATTTGCTGTATATGACACAATCAAATTTTTTTTCTTTCATTCGGGACTGATGTATCTAATTTTGTGGTGCAGAAAGGGTATCCCTCTGATTCTGCTGCATATAGTGATCCAAGCATCATTAGCGAGAGGCTCCCTGTCGTCAAGCATAAGACCCAAAAGCTTAAGGTCCATGATAACTTTGTAGGCTAGCTTCATGGTGAAAGATTTGATTTACATGTATTTTATACGAGGAATTCAGTCTCTTGGGAAGTTTATGCTCATGGATACTTGTTTTACATCAGCAAATCCATTAGCAAGCTTTATCATGTGTTTCATGTACTTTTTATTGCTTCAATTTTGGGGGGGCAATGGAATTTTACTGTGAGCAATATTTTAAATTTAAGTTGCACCTTCTCTTCTTCTTATGCCTTTGATAAGAATTAGGGCATGATGGCAAAACAGATTTATGACTAGGAAAGGAATATAAGAGTTTGGAAGAGAAATCCTGTTAATTGATGAGCTAAGTGTGGGGTGTCGAATTTATAAACGAAACTGCTTAGGTTAATCCTGGTGGATTACAATCCAAAGTACCAATTAAAGGCAAGAAGTGAATGATCATAAGAAAAGGCAGACGAATGCTACTGAGCTTCCCATTTTAGATATCTGCATCAGGGTATTGAACTCAGAAGATGCTCAAACTGTTTGGCCATATCTGCTTCTGTCTACTCAAGGTCTATTCCTAATGTATTTTGTCAATAATTATCTCTTCTTGCAACTTCTTGGAATTTCATGTCAGAAAAGTTTTAACATAGTAGAGAGCGGAGATGAACTTGTGTTATGATTATTAATTTTGGGAAAGCAAATTATCCCATTAAATAGAAGTGGAACTTGGAGGAAAACTTACTAAGTAGGATCAGTAAACTCCATAGAACTGCTAATTATTTCTATAAAAAGCTGGATTAACAGGGTCGGGGTGACATGTTCAAGGAACTCTGAGCTTTGATATGCAGAGTGAAACACCTTCTCACGTTCAAGGAACTCTGAGCTTTGATTTGCAGAGTGAAGCACCTTTTCACGTTTTTCCTAATTGAGCTATGGATGCAGAACCAGCTATTTCTGATATAAACTTTCAGATGGATTTCCTGCGAACAATGTTAGTTGTATGTTTGATGGATGAACAAGTCAACAATATTTCTAGGACAAAGTAAACATGGAAGAAATCATTGATCTACGGAGCAAAAGGATCGTTCAGAGTCGGAGGTTTAAGTCTAGCTTGAGTGAGTCTGATGATGACTGTGACTTCTGTGAATCCAAACGAAAACTTCCCGGCCAAATCGAATTCATTGTGTCGTCAGCAAGAAAAGGTGCCCATGCAACTACAGACCCTGAATTCGATTCATTAAACCTGGGTGCTAAAGCAACTCCATCTCTGCTTGGCTTGTGCACAAGTGCATGAGGCCTTACACCAAGTGATCTCCCTACAAAAGAGTTGATGGGCAGAGGCATCAAACTCTTCTGATATCTTCTGGCTACACCTCTCTCTCTCTTGTGGGCATTCTGATGACCCCCAAGTGCCTGTGAACTATAGAACTTTCTTCTGCAAAAGTTGCACGAGAAAAGTCTGTTAGTAAGTCTTGGCTGTGGATCATAATCTCCAGCGGTTGAGAGAGGATCTGAAGCACCTAGGCTGAGGTTCAACCACTCTTCTTCACAACTTTGTTCAACTCCTTTGGTGTTGCTAATGAGTAATTCCTGTTCATAATTGTTTGTTGCTGCTGCTTCTTTAAAGAGCATCTCTCCACCAATATCTTTGGAGTTGAGCTGAATGGATTGTAGGATGACTAAGGCTTACTCTTTTGATAGTTTAGCTCAAGATGAGAATGGAATAAAATGGCAAGCAATTGAGAATAGACGTTTTTAACTTTATCTCATTTCATTTCAGTAACCCCACAATTATGCTTGGTGTTCCGGGGGACAATACTTACGTCATCTCCACTTAAGTTTCTTTCTCGGTTAACTTTTCTTTCCGAAAGGAAATCAAGTTCCAACTTTGGAGTAATTAAAGTAATTCGAGGTTGACAATTCAAAAGGTTAGGACACCCTGCCTGTTGCCTACGTATGACTGCTTCTTATCTCCATGTAAACAAACAACATGTCCGTCTTTTATTTGATGAAGTTAAGAATCTTTGTTGCAGTATTGCGTAGGACCAATGAGATGAATAGGATAGCTGACACGACCAATGACATAGATAGGAGACCTGAGACAGCTGATTGATTCTATCCCTTCTCCAATACGTTGTTTCCCTTAATCCTGTACTGTTACCTACTGATCAAAGAATAGTATCAAGTTTATCTACAAACTGAGGATCGATAGGTACAAGTCACGAAACAGACTGCAGCTACCTGATCGTGTCTGGTGAGAAAGTATGGTAAAAACGAGTGAAACACAAACACTGAATTTGAGTGGCAGAGAAGAAGGTGGGCTCCTTGTCAAGGGATTGCCATTTGAGTTGCTGCATAACTTACCATTTTCTGAACAGCTCACAAGAGTGTGTATCCATGCGGGGTGTCTTTGATCATACTGCTTTTTTTTTTTCTATCGTTTGATGGCTTATGCATGTTCTACACACGAGGGCAAGTGCATGACACGAGATGCCACACCATTATTTTTTTTTAGTCATTTCCTTATCAAAGCAACTTTTCAGTAGTTAATTCATGGTATTCGGATTACATAATTTATAATATACATTTAAGAATTATATTAATATATACTTAAAAAATACTCATAAGAAGTTTTTCTTTTTTTTAAATTAAAAATATATTTGAATTAAAAATTGAGTTTAAGAATTTGATTAATTCTTTATTTTATTATCAAATTCTGAAAAAAATAAGTTTAATTTTAAGTTTTTTTACTCTTGTAACATATAAATCAATAATTAGAATTTTTATTAACTAAATTTATATTATTTAATAGTTTTTTTGGTAAACTATATTTTATAAAATACCTGAATTTCAAATTTTAAAATAATTATTTATGAAAATTTAAAAATCAGAGATTTAATTATAAATAATAAAATTAGTTTAAAATATTATAATAAATAAATATTAATTTAGAAATAATGATCCTATTACTGAAAATCTGAAACTTTAGCCTAATAGTAAGGTAGCATTGTGGCCAAAGAACCCCCAACGTACATAAAGCTACGAGAGTTGAAATCGGAATAAGAATCAACGGTGCTGAAGCAATAGAGATGCGATAAGACAGTGTTGGTGATGAATTAGATGATGCAAAAGTGGTATCACAACTGTCCATAACTTATGGTCGAGCGTATCAATCCATCCCTGAACTCTTATGGAAGAAGAGAACAAGGAAGGAGTTATAGGAAAGCCACATAAATTGACCAAAGAAGCATCTCCAAAGTTAATGTTCTAGTTGGCTGTTTTTAATTTGCTGTTGCGATTATCTTCCCTGTCAAGACTCGAAAGGACGCAAATTGGTCCTGTCGGGTCTCTTTCCATTCAGGCAAAAGGCCATTTTCAGGTTTTGTCGTTATCTAAAAAAAAGTCTTCTCATCTCATAGTTTAGTTCCTGAACTGTTCTGATATCTGGTTCGTTTTGTAAAGATTGCATTGCATGATTCACAAGAAACTTTCTTCGCCACTCCTGCTAAAACCTAGACCAACCACTTGCTTCCTTGGTATTGCCTATTACCAGCAGTATCAAAGGGCTCGTCGGTTGTTAAGACGTGACACGCACACAAACGGCCAACTTCCATAGCAGATCAACCAATTGGCGTCAGACACAACCTGGGCAGTCTAGAACTAATCAGTTTGCTTTATCAATCAGGTCCTTTAAACACATAGCAACAGGCCCTCGTTCTAGTCCTGAATCGGACTTTGTCGTTATATAGACATAGCATGTGTGTTATCCATGAAATGACATAACAAGCTATGTGAATTAGACACCATATTCTATGACGCCAGTAGTTTTCTTAGATACATACAATTGCTTCCCTCTTCATAGCACAGCCTACAATCACCTGGTACATTGAATTCTTCCTATGCTCCTTCCTTTGCTACTGGATCATATCATGTCAATAGGAACGGAATTTTTAAAAAAGGTTTTAATCAATAAGCCAAATGACAATGGCAAAGGTCTCCACTATGTAGACACTCCTAATGGACATCTTGATGTGTACACCAATGACATGCTAGTATAAAAGGCAAATAATAAACATCACCAACCAACACCGATACGTATACTTTAAGGTCACAAAAGTTCTTACACTCACCGATGGATACCCAAGAATGGCCACTATTTATGTCCACCAAGAGTCCTCTCCAATCACAAATCACATATTCCATGGCATATCCTTTATCTGGAACATGACACTAGATAGAGAAGAGAGATAACAAAAGGAAGGTTTTAAGAACAATTCAGACCATTTAAATAGTCTTACACTGTTGAGATACAATAAATTAGACTAAGAAATAGGAGAAGCATTGCAACTATCCAGCCACAACTAAAAGACCAATTTTTATTGACTTACCGAACGGAATAACAAATACCACAATAGATGAAATCTTCATTAACCATGTTTCCACGTCATAAATGTTTATTGTTAGATTGAAAAAGGTTTCAATGGATGTTTTGACGATAACAAAATATAAGTATTACTAATGAGTTTATTATTTTGATTATAATCAATATGAGACTAAGATGTAATCATAAATTCAAGAAAATACTTTATACGAAGATTATAAAAGAAAAGATGAAGTTTGCAACTTACAAAGGGAAAATTAAGCTAAGAATAAAAGAAGTTTAAGGCTCATCAAGGTCATTTTTATGTTTTGTATTATTAATTATAACTGCAAGAAAATAACATATTAACGACGGAAAATTACCGATAGAAAAAATTCCGTAGTAAATTAGTGACATAAATGATTTTCCGTTGGTAAATTTGTCGAAAAAAATGATTTTTTTTCGACCGCCAAAATTTCAGTTGGTAAACTTGGAGAGAAATTATTCCCGAGATTTTTCCTACAGTATAAATTTCGTCGTAAAAATAGGCGACAATGGGTGGCAGAAAAATTATGCATTTAAATTACCGACGGAATGACAGTTCCATCAGTAAATGTTGGTTTCTCCAAAAATTAAAACGATATCGTATGATAGTTCTATCAGTAAATGTCAGTTTCTCTAAAAATTAAAACAATGTCGTTTGGTTTTAAACCAAACGACGTCGTTTTGAATAGCCTCATAAGTCACCCAAAACTCCCTTCTTCCTCCCCTCTTTCATTTTCTCTTTTCTTCCCTACTTCAAAGCCATCGGTCCCTCTTCCTCCCAAGCATTCAACATCAATTTTTTCTTGTTTCGGTCCATCATGCGTCGTTTTCAGGTAAGTTTACTCTTAGGTTTCTCGATGTCTCCAAAAAATTCGTTGTTAGTGATAAACGTGCGTGGGTTTTCATGGATTGTGGTATATGAACGTAGGTGGGTGGGTTTTCATAGATTGTGGGTACTATGCATTGTTACCTAATGTCGTTGGTTTATTTGTTGTTGGAATGTGTTTTATTGGTAAATAATGGAAAACTGTAGTGATTTTGTTATTAGTTATAGATGAATTTAGGTTGCCTATGAATTGTTCAAAGAAATGTCTCTTAGGGATGTTGGTGAGACTTGGTTAATGCCTTGGAACCTAAAGAAAATGCCTAGAGTAGTTACATAAGATTTAAATGGAAAATTAACAATTATATGGAAGGATTTCATATAATAGAATGAAATTGGATAATTATATAGAAGGTGATATTTGTGAAACAATTAATGAGCATTTTTATGTATGAATATGGTAGAAGTTGAATATACTTCAACATTCGATTATGTAGATAATTGCACGAGATTTCTTAATTATCTCAATGCTTACAATTCCTTCTAAGTCTGCTTTTCGTACTACTTGCTGAATAATGAATTCTTATCACAATTGATTTCATCCAACAACTTAAAAAGTGTTGATGTATGTGAAGAGTGTTAATGCATGTCAAGAGTTGGTATATACTGAAATACTTTTATGACTTTAATAATTATCTCCATATGATTGTATATTTTGTTTGTTATATTATGATATACATAGATAATGTAGACATAGATGTGATTATTCATCATTTTAAAAGTTTACTTGAAGAAATATTTGATGAATAAAGATATATCTATTTGTTAATAATCATGTATTTATTTAATCAAAATTTTTTTGTATAATTGTGTATGATTTCTATTATAAGTTCTTTTTAAATATAAAGGAAGTGATGCTAAGTGGTACCACATTGTATCACAATTTTCTTTTAGCTTTTTGTTAAAGTATGTTATTGGTTTTTATGTATATCTCTAAAAACCATATTGATATATTTGATCACTCCCTTAAAACAATAATCTCTAAAAGTTGTTTAAAAATTAGGATACTAACATTTATATATGTTTTCATTGTTAGAGTAGTGCCCTAAAGGCAATCTCCTTTAGCGCGTTTTATACAAAGTTATGTATAAATAAAGAAAGGCGTCTTTCATTCATTTGGTGTTCATTATTTATGAATTGATGTTGATCAGTAAACCAATTAATGAAGTCCATGATATATGACATAGCATGAAGGAAATTATGATGGGATCATACTATTGAGATTCCT
>JAOSBL010000211.1:33198135-33211762 GCA_027568915.1 Erythroxylum roraimae
TACAAATTGGTCCCTGGATATTTATTTTTTTGCGGAACAGTCCCGAAAATTCCGGTATTAACGGTACCGGCCGGTACTAACCGGAATTCATACCCGGAATCTTTAAGCCCGTTCCGGTACCGTTTTTCAGCCGGAACGGTACGAAATCCATAACATTGATATACGTTATTCCGACACGTTCAGTCTAATTGTCACCTCAAAAGTTACATTGGTCTGGACGACTATTATTCGATGGAAAAAAGAATATTTAAAGAGAAAATCTACTAGATTTGTGGTACCTCTTTATACTCATCCGAAGAGGTGGCGAATAAATCCTCTAATCTAAAATCTAATGTGATCTAAAAGTTCAAGAAAAAGCTCCGTACGAGAGATTATAGGTCTTTATGCAACTCAACTTTCGGTTGAATGTGTACACTCTACCAGCTGATATGGTTGCGTTCACCGTAGTTCCTCTGTAATGCAAACGTGTAATTGAATTCTGGTTCTTGGACCAAATTCCAACTTCATGAAGTTCGCCTTCTTTCCAACATATGTTCACTGTCACCCTTCCCCGAGCTTTCAAGCCTTTCACACAGCCATTTGCCCACTTATCTCGAGGTAGAGCAGGAAGAAAGTAGAGATCCGTAGTAGTGCTCTGAACTATCATCTCAGCAATTGCTGAAGCAAATCTGGAAGAAAAATTTGCAGAAATAACCCTTTATCTAGGTTCTCACGACACATTTATGCATAAATAGGAATAACCAATCTTGAAGATATCTCATGTCGTCATGCTTCTACAACATATCACATGCAGGTATGGCTGTTATGATATTATCTACAGGAAAATGTATATTGACCAATTGTATCAAACTAAAGTATTAGTCGTCTAACCTAGAAAATTTTGACAATGCAAGGTAGATGAAGGAAACAATTATAAAATACTACACATCAATATGGGCGTAACAATATAAATAAGATTTCAATGGATCACAAAAAGGAAAGAATCACAGTACAGTTGCAGAAAATTTCTCGTTCTTTGAAACCGAGCAAGGATACGAGGATATGCATATGGGCATTATGTTTACCATGGACATGAACTTACCTTTCTGTATGTGGCCAAAGGGTTATTGACAAAAGATTCAGAATTGCTCAAATCTAATGGAGAGCCAAATATATAAATGTCTCTTACCCAAAGTTGGCATCAATCTGGAAAGGTGGGTGTGCTCCGAACAAGTTGCTATACAGGCCTCCTTCAAAGCTGGCTTCATGTGCTGGATCTACAAGGACAAATAAATGCTTGATCATCCGGTATGCATGTTCACTGTTATGAAGGCGTGCCCAGACAGAAGCTTTCCATACAGTTGACCATCCAGGACCATCCTCTCCTGTATCATAAAGATGTGGACAATTGAGAGATCTCAAGCAATATCATGATTAACATGCTTAGAAAAAATAGCCTTCGCAGCACATTTTCAAGGGAACAAAGAATCCAGTTAACCACTCATAAATAAAGCTTTTCCAGGATATCAGCATTTTAGGTAACCAACCTTAGTAGGATGTATAATATTTTCAGTTCAATCCCTTATCAAATTAACCTTTTACATTGCATATATCTCCCAATTTTGCATTTAAAAACATTCAGACGTGCAGTACAATGCCAGAATTCTTTAGTTAGTTTGCTGAGATAATGCAAGTATATTCTGAAATTTGGCATGGAATGGTCCAGTAACATGTAGAAGCTTTTACTACGATTAAAAGACACACCTCTTTTGTAAAGAGTGTAATCTGCAGCTTTACAAATGTCTGGATTCTTCTGAACAGTTATAGAATGACCTGGATAAATACCAAAGAGGTGGGATATATGTCGATGCAACGGTTCTGAGTCCTGAAAATCCTCTGCCTGCCAAGAAGTAAAAGAAGTATATCATCCCAAAGGAACAACATAAAAAGATCAATAGCATGTAGTCCAATCTCGAGGTTTCTCGAGGAAAAGAATGCAAGTTAAAGGAAATACCCACTCCATCACCGAACCATCTCTAGCAATTTTTATCGGTCGAAGCATAGGTTGAGTCTTGTGAACTTTTTGAATCAGCTCGTCATCACTTCTTCCCAAAGCCTGTTTCAAAGAAATTCCCAGAAAGCAAACATATTGACCCAATTAATGGTAGAAAACAAACTGTTGTACACTAACTGAAATGCTGATAAAAGAATATCATTACCTCAGCGGCAGAAACAATTGAAGAGAATATTTCTCTGATGATTGACATGTCCATGGTTGTTGAATAGCTTACACTAGCACGCTGCCCATCTGGAGCAATGAACACATGCTCTGGGGAGGTTGATGGATTGGTTTCCAAATATTGCCCTTTCCCATCAATCAACCACTCAAGAAGAAATTTAACACATCCTTCCAGTAAAGGATATGCCCTATTTTTCAGAAAATCCTATGTAGCAACATCCGTTAGTATATTGACTACCTAAATAAGTTGAGCAAAATCAGAAGTAGAAAAGACAAGCACAGCTGCTGTGTAGAACAGCAGAAAGAGTTCCCTCATTTCTTCAATGTTCTCATATTGATTACACATAAATAAAAGAAAAGAAAATATCATTCTCAAGTATTATGCATAAGAATTACTCAGGAGAGCATATTTGTCCTCTATGGTTGCTTTTTCATCTTCTGCTTAAGAGATCATTGACTTTTGTGCCACACAAAAGGAAGAAAGTAGATAGCTATTAAAGAATAGGCATCTTACTTTATCCAACGTGTAAAGATAATGCTCCCACAAATGTGTAGAAAGCCAGGCTCCACCCATCGGCCACACAGCCCACACAGGGTCACCTTCATCTGGTGATGTTTTTCCCCACAAATCAGTCACTTGATGTGCAAGCCAGCCATTTACTTCATAGTTCACCTATTCCATGCAGAGAAAGAGCATAAGCAAGATTTAAAACAGTAAATAAAAGTCAAGAAAGGAAGGTACCATTACCTTAGACTTTTGATTTTAGATAAAGCAGTAAGCAAATGCTAAAGTATCAGTAACTTTAACATGAGTAGGCAATGTTAAGGGATAAACAAGAGGACAGGTGGAATTACAGAATCAAACACAATTAATTCTCAGGAAGTAAGGTTTCAAATTGAACCTTTAAAAGCGAATTCAGCTCTCCAAAACAGGTGAATCTGTCCTGTTAATCGGAAACACTACCAAGAGCGTAGCTTACCACAGAAACCATGTTGATTTTAGGCGTTTAGGTCTTACCTATTTTAAGTTACGACTAAAACCATCTCTTTACCAGATTAATATGGGCTGCATGCATATTTCATTGTTTAATGTAGGCGTATATGAAACTGGGGCAGCAACAAATGAAAAGAGCCTGATTCTCCAGATAAACAAGGGACATCAAGAAAATTACTTACATTTGCATATTGTTAAACATATATATATTTAATACTTATCACCATATCATTTTCAGCAATTTATCCTAATAAAATTCCAAATCAATGAAATTTTAAATCAAGTCCTTCAAAGGATTGATTTGGGAGGAAATCCCACAATGAACAATATGAGGGCAGATTTATACAAAATAAATAAAGACTGACAGCTAATAGAAAAGATAATACAAACTTCAACAGTGATGAAAAAAGTTGAAAAAGAAAAAAAAAAAGGAGAAAAGAACATACTTTTGCTGTCTTACTTCCAGTGACCGCCAGAGTGGACAAGTAATCAAACAAGGGCTCTTGGCACTCACTGAGATTGCAAGGATGTGAAAGCCAGTAGTTCATTTGTAAATTTATATTCAGGTGTTGTGCGCAACTGGAACAATCAAAAGAAATAGCTATCATCGTGTGAGCAGAAACTGTTGATCCAAATGGCACAAGAACTACGCACTTAATGTACCTTTACTGCTTCTGTAACAAGTAGTGCTTAGATTATGTTTCAGTAGTTTAAATAAATCCAGTAGCATGTAGAAATGGATCTGATACTTTGTCTGATGGTGCTTGCTTAGGAACTCTAATTTCTTTGGAGAGAAGGAAAAGTGAAAGGAAGTTTCAGAGATAAACTCTCTTTGCCTTCTGGCGGCGATAGATATGGATGGTTTCAGGGACTATAATATGGAATTTGCATACCTTCCAATGCTCGCTTTTACAGAACCAAACTGAACTAACTTAAATATCTAGTCAAGCTATAATGGGTGTCAAATTCTAAATTGAGGATTAACTTTTCATGTTAAAGCAAGCTCATTCCAAGATGAAGAAGATTAAAACTTTCATCCATATTGAAGATAATCTGACTTAAACCAGTTTGATTCCAATAGATAATTTGCAACACAAAAAGTTAACCTCAACTACTCACTCTATACCAAAAGAAGAAGAAAAAACCGTGTTTTACTTTTGCAAAGATATAACTGACAGCCACAACCTTTCCCCCAAAATAGGGAAGAAAAATCATTCAAGAGATTCCGTAAGTGATGCGGTAATTAAGCTTTGGTGGTTAATATTTATGCATTTTGTATGTGTATATTTATGCATGAAATTTCTTGCACCAATTGTCACTGTAAGAGCAAGAATAACAAGAGGCAGAGAGACAAAGTTACATACTCCCATGGTGGTTCGAGACCCTTGCTCCATATGCCCTGCAGATTGGCCACCTGGGTTCCAGGTCTTGAAGAAGAAATAAGCAAATATCGACCATACTGGAACAATAGCTCCACTAAGGATGGATCTTCATCAGTTTGAAAGGATTTCACCCTGTCTGCTGTTGAAACTGTGTCATCATCATTTCCCTCAAATGAGAAATCATTGGTAAGGGGGACAAGAGTTTTCTTGTCGGGAGGTGCACTTTTGACGCTGCTCTTTGAACTTTTTGATAGCCGAATTGACACCCGATGGAAAAGGTTCTGATAATCATCCAAGTGATGCAAGTATAGATCAGCATACGTCAGATTACTTATTGACTTCAGTTGAGATAAGGAATCTGGGATAGGCTCCTTCGGGGAATCTGCGGGATTAGTGAATGGTCCATCAAAAGAAGAAGCAGCTACTATACGCAAGACTGCCCAATCTGAATGCTCAACCTTCAACATCCCGTTATCCAAAACGTGTATAACTCCTGAGTCCTCACTGATCTGTAAATCAACAACTGCAGCAAATTGAATTCCCTTTGGATCGTCACTTGAATTTGCTTGGTCAGAGGTAAGAGACCTCCTTTTCCCAGGACAACTCCCTTCCATTATAATCTGGTTGTGGCCTTTTGTGTATGTACGATGATCCACTAAGCTGTCCAGAGACAGAGTAAAAGTCACAGACCCGCTTTTGTTCCCAGAAATCTTTGTTGCAATTACTTGACTAGGATGTGAAGCAAAATGTTCCCTTGTGTACTCTACATCACCAACAGAATATTTTACTCTTGCAGTTGCAGTATCCAAGTCGAGCTCTCGATGGTATGTTCCCTCATCATACTTCAGATGGGAGTCATCAAATTGAAGCTTTAGGTCACCGAGTGGCTGGTATGTCTAAAATACAGGGACAAAAGCCACCGTGAATATAGGCTACCAAGATCAAAATGGAAAATAGGGCATAGTTGAGTATAAACATCTAGCATCCATGATTTTCCATACAATAAGCACAAGGGTCACTCCAACTAAGTGCTCTCCAACTACAGGATAAAAAGGAGTAAATCCTGTAAAAGCAATTTACATTTTCCTGAAAAAAAGCCAATGCATTACCCACCAAGCTAGGTAGCCCCATATAGTCATGTTCTACTCTTGGTCACGTTTAAAGTTAACACGTTACTCCCATTACCTATGAACCTCAAGAAGACAGCAACATAAAAGTTCACGAAAATACATACATCTGGAGGTTTATCTGACAGCTTGAAAGCTTCTTTAGTAGCTTCTGCGTACTTGCCGTCAAAAACAAACTTCCTCACCGCTGCTAATGCCTCTGGACCATTTGGGTTCGTATAGTTCTTAGGCACACCAGTCCACAGAGTATCCTCTGTCCAATAAAATCACTAAACATTAGAAAAAGGTGGGGAAAAAAAAAGAAGTACGTATTCATTGCACATTCTCGTTACCGTTAAGCTGGATAAGTTCCGACGCAACACCGCCCCAAATCATAGCACCGAGACGGCCATTTCCAATCGGAACCGCGTCCGTCCAGTACTTCGCCGGAGCTTTGAAAATGACCTTCAACGGTCGAGAAGGCTCTCCGTCCTCCACGACGCTCGGACTCCAAACGTCCTTCTCCACAGGCCGGCGCACCACCACCCAATCTCCGTCCTCCGTCATCGTCAGTCTCCCAGTACCGACACGACCAGGGGACTAGTTGCAAAGTGACAGATAAGTGAGTTCAGTAGAGAGGGCGTGACAGCGAAGAGTGTGGACACGGAGCAGTAGGTCACGAAGCAGTTGGCAGCTTTCAATACTTCTGGAACGGGACCCACTCCTAGTGTATTCTTGGCTGTCTTTTTAATTTTACCGTTGAGTTAAATGATTCGATTAAAGATAAGCAATCACTGATCTCATTAAGGATAAGTAGGATTACAATAATCGGCGGCGAATTCTCCTGGCAGTGGCCGCCGGAGATCTCGGAAGCTTATAATCGCCGCACAAATGATTCGGTTTTACGGTTACGTTATGACTCTCTCACATCACATTGGACCATTACAACACGTGCAAGCAACAATTACGTCTGATGATTAGATGAGAATAATCGGTTTCTGGTAAGCATGTTTGTTTAAATCAAACGCTCAAGATATGAATATAAACGATAAGTCCAAGATAGATTTACTTTCATTAAATGAAGCCTGACAGTATCTCACGTGTCAGTTCATTCTTGGTTAATTTTTAATATTTAGTATTAATAATAAATTAGTAAAACAAGATCAAGCATTAATCTTGATCTAGTCCTGTCCTTCACCTTTATCGAAAGGTTCCTGTTCTGAACTGTTCCCGAAACCTGTGGAGATGATCAGTGCTACATATCAGAAAGTCCAAGCTCAGGAATCTCTCTCTCTCAGGAATGCATGCCGGTAGGTGCTCAGATAATGATATATGCTCCAATTCGGTATCTAATGTTGCCAGTTTGGACTGAATTAAAAGCAATTTTAATTTAAGTTTAAAAAGCATAAATTAATAATTTTATTAATTTAGGCAAATATATAACATAAAATAATATCAGTAGATAACAATTTATAGTCAACATAAGTCGTTGAAAAATCTAAGATTTACATAAATCAAATACTTAACTTTCTGTTTGTTTTTATTTTTAATTTCAAAATTAGTAAAAAAAATTGTTTGTTTGAATTTTTAGTTTTTAGTTTTTTATTTTAGTTTATTCTAATTTTTTTGACTTACGAAAACCATAAAAAGGAAATTTTATTTTTTGTTTCTTTCTTATAATATGATTCACTATCAACTAAATATATATTATTTAACTATTTAATATTATTTGTTAATAAGAATTATAATTATTTATTATTAATCAATAATAACAATGAATAATTTAATAATTTAATTCAATTTAATAATTAATTAAATATAAATAATTTTAATTTAATAATTAATTTAATTTAATTTAAAAATATATAAGTTTTGGATAAAATTTTCTTTAATAAGTAAAAATAAAATTTAATTATTAAGTTATTAATTTTACTAAAATATATTAATTTTTACAAAATTATTAAGAAATATTATATAAGAGAATAAAATACAATTTATTTAAAAAATTATCTTTAAGTTTTATCTAATATGTAATTATTAGACATTGATAATTAAACAAGTTTTTGTTTTTATTTAGAAAAAACTAAAAATAATAAACAAAAGCAAAAAATTACAACAAAAAAGATACAGGTGAAATTAAACAGATCCTTAATTAACTCTTAAAAATATGATAAATCAGATTGAAACACTGAGAAATAACTAACCAAATAAGATAAGATATGGAGAAAAATAAATTTTATCTTAAGAATCCCTCTCCTAAATTGATATTTGTTAATATTTAGTTTAAAACTTTTGCAGATCACATTAAATCTTCTGGTACAGTTACTTTGTTCCATTAAATCTTATCCATATATTTATGTATTTATGTGAGATCCACATAAATGTTTGGATAAGATTTAATGAAACATGATAGGAACACCATAATCTTCAAATTGATCTGATCCCTTTGCACATACCTAGTAACATTTTGAACTTCACAAATAACTCCATTTCTTGGTGAATATATTAGCTATCTGTATATTTACGTGGGATTCACATAAATATATAGATAAAATTTAATAAAACATGATATATATTTATATGAGATTCACGTAAATATGTAAGTAAAATTTAATGAAACATGATAGTAAGACCGTAATTTTTAAATTGATCCGATCCCTTAGCACGTAGCACTAACATTTTGAACTTCACGAATAACTCCATTTCGAGTATCTTGGTGAATATATTAGCAATGTAATCTTCACTCCTGCAAGAAATCATATCAAATGTTCCATCATTACTATCTCTCAAGGGATTTAAAAACAAAAGAAAACTTACATCAATGTGCTTTCTTCGTGAATATAAAACATTGGATTCTTAAAGAGGGGCGGTTAGGAAATTTAATACCTCATTAAAGGGTCTTTTGGTCATTTCAATAAAAATAAAAATAATTAATTAATATTAGTTTTATCCTACCTTTTGGGTTTTCTCACTGTACTCCATCAAGTGCGAAAGTCATGTGAAGGTTGAAAAAGAGAGAGATTAGGTAAGGAGCTTACATATGTGAATCATTTCGCAATGGAGAAAGGTAGGTATTTTGAAACTTTATCTTTATATTGTAATAGAACATTGAATATGAATGTACATACGAGAGTTCCATGAATTTCCAGATCCGACTATATTTATGAAATTACTTATATGTGGTATCAAATTATGGTTATGAGAAATTCATGATTTTCCTTGACCGCAGAATTCTCATAATTTAGAGAACCTTATGGGTTCCGATTTGAATTTTTTTAGAAAAACCTATATTTCTTTTCTTATATGTTTGTGAATTGTTGCAAAACTTTGGGATTTGATGATTATAAATGTTGAATTAATGCCTCATGTAACTAATAAAATGGACTAGCGTTTGGATATTGCCAGCCAGTGCCAGTGCGAAGTGATGGGAATGAGTGTCAATGCCAACCACTACTGGCTTTTGTTATTTTATTTTATTTTTAATTCCAAATATTATATTTACATTTCAATTAATCATAATTTTATGCTAATAAATTTTCACATTATAGGTAAATTGAAGCTCATTACTATAAAAAAAATTAAATCTCTCAAAAGTGGTTTGTTAATTTTATAACCAATAAGCATGACTGTAGGTATTGTATATACACAATTTGTTGTGTTTAGATATCCAAAGATAGTAAATATTTCTAGTTGGCGTATGTGTGATTACTGAATTATGTATAAATTAGCATCGTTATGTGTTATAAGATATATTAATAGATTGCCCAAAGGTGAACATTAATATAAATTTATGAAAATCGTTATAAGTTGTACACTATACTAATGGATTGCCTAAAGGTAAATATTAATATACAATTTATAAAGTTCTTTTGAATCTATGTAGCATGTTATTACATAACTCAAAGTATTAATGTTATGTTTTAAGTTTCTCTAGCATCTATTACCATGCACCAAAATCTTTCATTTGTTACAATGTTTAATAAACTAAACTTCTTTAAATAAAGTGAACAAATCTAGTCCTATCTTGGAGTTTTGGACCAAGATTTGGCACTTGGAACTGAGAAATCAGATGCTTTGAATGTTTACGCACTAATAAGGAGAAAATCGATTTTAACAACTAGAAAGGTCAAACATATTAAGTTTGATGTATATGAAGATGCCAATTGATGGCAATATTAAGTCTGCTCTTCTTAAGATTGAAAGTGCTAAGGAATTACTTAAGTTTATGAAAGGGCATCCCGACATTGCTAATAAGTCTTAGTTAGGACTCTTGTAGTTATATTAACCACTATTAAATTCGATGGATCATGTGCTATGTATGAGCACAATATTGAGATGAAAAGCACTGTAGCAAGACTGAAGTCTTTAGGACTACAAGCGGACAAGAACTTCCTTAAGCAGTTCATTTTGAAGTCATTATCATTTGAGTATAGTCCCTTCCAAATGAACTATAATATAATGAAGGACAAATAGAATGTGCATGAATTGCAGATTATATTGGTTCAAGAAGAGAGTAGAATTAAAAACCAAGAAGCCAATTCATTAATTATGTCAAGAATTAAGGAGCTAGTAAGAAAGGTGAAAAAAACATGAGAATAAAGTGAAGGGACCCCTGAAATTTAGTAGGAAATCCTCTCAGATCCATAAGAAGGAACACGATGAATGCAGATGCCATTTATGTAGGAAGGTTGGTCATTTCCAAAAGGAATTTTCGAAACCTAAGACATGGTTTGAGAAGAAAGGTAAGCCTAATGCTTATATATGTTATGAAACAAATCTTGTAAAGTTTGTTTCAATACTTGTTAAGATGATTCTGGTGGTACCACTAATGTTTCTTATACCTTGTTTGGATTCCTTATAAGTGAAACCATAAGATCAAATGAAATATTTTTCTATATGGGTAACAGAATGAGAGTTCTAGTGGAAGTTGTCGAGACTTATCACTTAATCCTAGACATTGGATATCATTTAGACTTATGTGAATTTTTTTACATACCTAATATATCTAGGAATTTAGCTTCTTTATCCAAGATTGATATATTTAGATACTCCTTTAAATTTGGTATTGTGGTAGTTTTAGTTTATACAGATATAACCACATGATTGGTAGTGTTGTACTGTGTGATGGTTTATAGAAGTTAAACCTTGATATTGTTTATGTTGAAACCTTTTTACTTTGAATCTTAATAAACGTACTTTGATTAATGATATATCCACTTATTTGTGGTATAAACATTTCGAACACATTCTAAAGAATGACCTGAAAGATTAGTAAAGAATGGAATACTTCCTGAATTAGATTTTATTAATCTTAACATTTGTGTGGATTGTATTAATGGCAAACAAATAGAACACACAATAAAGAATGGAGCCATAAGAAGTAATCAGTTTCTTGAAAATATTCACACTAACATATGTGTACCATTTAATGGGCTTATCAATTAAAAAGATATTTTATCACCTTTATAAATAACTACTCATGTTATGGATATATCCATTTGCTACATAATAAATCTCATGTTATACATACTATGGAGGTTTAGATTAATGAAATTGAAAGGCAATTAGACATAAAGGTAAAAATATTCAAATCTAATAAAAATGGTAAATATTATTGCAAGTATGATAGAAGTGGTAACAATTTTCATCCTTTTATTAAATTCCGAAAAGATGTGACATTTGTATGTACTACATAATGTCAGGCACACTACAATAAAATGGTGTGACAGAAAGGTGTAATATAACTTTGTTTTATATAGTTAGGAGTATAATATGCAATTCATCTTTAACATTATCCACTTCACTGTGGACATATGCTCTAAAAATTGCCATGTACTTATTAAATAAGGTTCCTAGTAAGGTAATTTCAAGACTCCCTTTAAACTGTGGACTGGAAAGAAACCTAGTTTAAGGTACCTAATGTTTGGGGTTACTAGGCATAAATTAAACATTATAATCCACAAGAAGGGAAACTGGATGCAAGAATAATTAGTTGTTATTTCATTGGTTATTCAGAGAATTCTAAATGGATTAAGTTTTGTTATCCAAGTTATACTACAAGAATTGTGGAAATTAAGAATGCCAGGTTCATTTAATATGGTGAGATTAGTGGGGTTGAAACACCATGTACATTGGATATTTAAGAAATAAGAGTGTAAATACCTCCTGTGGCTTATATATCTACTTAAGTTGTTGTTCTATAAATTACTGAATTGCCTAATAATCATGAAGAACACTAAATTAATGAACCTGCTATTTATAACAAAATTGAAGATAAAGTGAACGAACCTGTAGTAGAAGAAACATAACAAATAACATTAACAAGGTCTCAAAGAGAAAGATGGTTAGCTATTTCTAGTGAATATGTCGTATATCTTTATGGGTTTGAAAATGACTTCTGAATTGAGAATAATCCAGTGACTTTTTCATAAGCCATGGGCAGTGAAAATTTTGATAAATAGATAGATTTCATGAAATATGAGTTCAAATCCATGGGAAAAAATGGTACCTGGACCTTGTGGAATTTTTAGAAGGTCACGAGAGAATTAGTTGTAAGTGAGTCTTTAAGACCAAAAAATGACTATGTTGGTAACTTAGAAAGTTACAAGGCTAGACTAGTTCTTAAAGGATTTACTCAGAAAGATGGTATTAATTATAAGAATACTTTCTCACCAATTCTAAGAAGGATTCACTCAGAATTATTATAGCTTTGGTGACTTATTAAGATGTACAATTACACCAAATGGATGTGAAAACTACCTTTTTTGAATTATGCTTTAGAGGAAGAAGTCTTTATGGAACAACCACTAGGGTTCACAAAGGTTAAAATGGAACACATGGTGTGTAAACTAAAGAAGTCAATATAAAAGCTTGAACGAGCTTCTCAACAATAGTATCTTAGGTTGAATGATACTATTGTTTCCTTCATATTTAAAGAAAACATCGTTAACTAGTGCATATTTCTAAAAGTCAATGGGGGTACGTTTATTTTTTTTGGTCTTATATTTCAATGACTTCTTGCTTGTAACTAGTGATCTTAGTCTATTTAATGAGATTAAGAAAATTCTCTATAATCATTTTGAATAAAAGATATAGATAAGGCAACATATATGATAGGAATAGAGATATTATATGATAGATCACAAAGATTGATAGGTTTGTCTTAGAAAGCTTATATTAATAAAGTATTAGAGAGATTTATGATAAACAAGTATTTAACATTAACCATTCTAATTCAAAAGGGGAAACAAGTTTAGCCTCATGCCATATTTAAAAAGTGATTTCAAATGGAAGCAAATGGAATTAATTGTAGCAAATGGAATTAATTTTGTGTGCTTCTGTGGTTAGGAGCCTAATGTGTTGGGACCCGTTACCGAGACCCAACCTCTTAGCCCAAACTTAACGAAATCAAAACGAATAGTGACCCAAAACAAGAAAGGAAGCGAAGCGGAAAACAAAAGGCGAAATCGAAGGAACGGATTACAAATTCAAAGGATCGAAAACACATCGATTTACGAAAAACGAAACACATCATCGAATCGGATCAAAGCAGAAGCAAAAGCAAATCGAATTCGGAAGATCGAATCGAAATCAAAATCGTTCAATCAAACTGAAACGAATCTCCGACATCCGCGAACGAATATTTTAGAAAAGCAAATTTGCGTCGCGTTGGAAACCCTAAGACTAGACCAATCCGAATCGGTGCAAATATTTTTTTCTTTTTCACTTTAGTCAACTTATCCTTTCGAACTCTTATTAATTCCTCATTGCATAACACTTATACACAATCCATACATCCTTCTTGCTTATTGATCGTTATTCAAGCTCATACAAAGCACTTTGATCTCTCTTTAGAAAATCTAAAATCATCCTTAATCAAAATCTCATATCCTAAGATTCTTCTTATTCCATCATATCACATACAATT
>JAOSBL010000211.1:33238026-33252223 GCA_027568915.1 Erythroxylum roraimae
GACAATGTAACCTCAAGAAATGCAAAACTCCGAATGCACAATCTCATTGTCACACACACGTGCTGAAGACATTCTCTAAAAACTTTATTTGAGACCTTCCTAAAAGAAAAATCTCATTAGAGTGACTATCGTGCGTCACCGGATACGGAACCGACCTTTTGAGACACGACAACCTCATGTATCTCCCTTATGGCAAGTTCGTTGCATGAAAATTCACTCAAAAATGGCTTTAGAATGTCTCGATTCCTTTTTTCAGTTGATTATCATGCAATCCCGAACACTGAAAATGAGACCCGAGACATGCGACCTCATGCATCTCCCTCATACGTAGTCTGAAGCATGAAAATTCAACCGAAATCGGATTCAGAATACCTTAATTCCTTTTCCTGGAGTTAAACCTTAATTTATTACATATGTAATAAATCTAGAAAAATAGAAAAAGTTACTTTATAAATTTTCCGAACCCAGAAACTGACCCAAAACACCCCGGGGTACCTTACGAAAAATCTGGAATTTTTGAGGTTTTTTTTTAGAGTACTGTAGCTAACCGTACGGTTGACGTCAGCCACCGATGTCGTCACTAATGTCGGTGCGCGTGGCCTGGTGCCGCGCGTGCAAGGCACGTGCGCGGCCGGACGAGCAGACACGTGTCACCATCGCCCGGTGCCACGTGTCAGCCGCGTGGACGACCCAGATGGGCGTGTCGACCGCTGGCTGGAGCCGCGCGACACGCGACGATTGGCACGCGCCTTTCGTATTCGCGCGCCACTCGCGCCCAACGGTCTTCCTACCCTCCGACGCCGATGACGATTTTCGGCGTCCCGAAAGCCCATTTTTCGCTTCGTTTGGCCCGTTTTCGACCTATTTTTTGTAGCTAACCTTATGTAGACCACATTTACGCAATTATATACGCAAAAAAACTGAAAAACGAATCAAAATCAACGGAAAACCAAATGAGATGAAAAACCGAAAAACCTTTGTTGCCGGCAATCCGATCACGTAACCGCTCTGATACCACATGTTAGTACGTAGTGGGTTCTTTATTACGTACCCCAGGATCCCGTGAAAGGATAAAAAACGAAGGTAATACGGAATACCTAGATTTCGGTTCCATCTTTGATTCCGATGCCGATTCCGAGCTCCAAACGACTCCGAATCTCCCGGGTCCTTTAGCGGAAAGTGCTCACCGACTCACGGGCAAGGCCTTTCTACAGTTTCCTCAAGTTCCGAGCTTTCCTAACGGGTCAGGAATCCTTATGCTCGTGAACGTTCTCTTTTTGAGTAACTGCAGGAGACCTTATCTTTATATAGCTTCCATATCGGGCTTCCCAATCACAAGGCCGATATGGACCCGGTCCACACTAATCGGGACCCATTTTCTACCCGAACTTCGACCCATTAATATAGATCATTTATTAGGTCACTTTAATATCTTTATCTAGATCAATTGACGTAACTTAACCGGTAATTTCTTTAAAACTAAAATTGCAATTAATGTTAGTTCAACTTTATGAGACATTGACAAAATTGCCCCTAAAGACAAAAATGTCTAACAAAATTTTCCAAGCATCCTTCTTAATAGTGATAACGTAACTTTCTTTTGTAACTGAGTAACACTCTTAAATCAGGAACATACAATATATTATGGATTTTTTCCATAACACTATTCATAGTTCCTATTTTGAAATCACCTTTTTCCATCACTTTTACAGTAGCAAAATTACCAAAAATCATAGTAAAATGAAAATCTTCATTTAGATAAGAAAAACAAGACTTACTATCATTTATATGGTTACTGCAATTCGTATCCACGTATCAAATATCTAGCGTAAGTTTATTTCCATCTTGAACAAACGTCAACAATGTTTATGCTTCCTTCTTTTTTATTAATTTTGAACTCTCTTCCTTTTCTTTATTATTAGACAACCTAGTACAATATTAAGATTCATATCGATCAAATTTGTGACACTTAAAGCACTCTATATTTGTTAAAGTATTACCGTTTGCCTTTGCCTTGATGTTAATCATTATTGGCCTTGTGAGCTCTATTGACATCTTGATTTTTACTATCTCCCCTTCCTCTACCTGTACGTCTACTTTTAACCCTTCTTCTATAATTGTTAGCAATGAGTATTAATAGAAGCCTTTAATGCTTGCCCCTCGATAGTTGAATTCCAATTCATTTTTAGTTCATAGACCAATAAGATGCTTTGCAATTTATCAGAGAGAATGTATCTATGTCCATCAACTTTCCATGCTGATATCAGCTATAGACTAGTAAGTACTTTTTGGACAAAAATTTGAGTGCTTCTCATTCATGTTTTTGGTCATGCGCACACTCATGAGCAGGCACCTCTGTGCTTGCTCAATTGTGATAATGCACGGACTCCGCAAAGGTCGTATTGTAATGTCACTTTCTTGAAAAGCTGTTCGAGTTTAAAACACTACTCAATTCCTTTATGGTCGAATTTACGTTGAGAATATACAGATGGAGATGGATACCATGGAATAGTCAGATTTACGTTTATGGTTGCTCTACTAGCGGACTGATAATCCTAGATGCTGAAAGAACACTGACGGCTTAACAACTAATAACATCGGAGCTTAATTGACGACTGGATGGTTTTGATAGGCTTGTTTATTCACTTACTCTCATTCATATTCAAGTCAAACACAAGTTTGTTCAATAATCAGGAAAGTGAACTAGAAAACCAACCCAGTTGGGTTTTACTAAGACATCGAACGCAGTTATGAGGAAAGGAGAGCCAAGCCAAGAGACCAGACCAACGAGGTGTCGAAAGATGCACGAGGGAACGGAGCAAAAGTGCGTGGAAAACAGGCATTGACTAGTGTCGCCTGTCGTACTTTTCATGGCCACCTCGTGTAGAGCCCATTCTCTCACTTGTCTCGTTATACTAAAACAAACTTGTAACGTGGCACACGTATATCTCTTCTCCTGTCCCCTTCACCAAACCGGCCTACACTAGCCCTCAATTCGCCACGTCATCACGTAGAGCTGCGGCGGCGGCATGTTTCCTCCGGCAGCCGCCTAGCGAAAAGTGTCGACGACATAAATGAGAGAGAAGAAAATGGTAGATTCTTTTTGATATTTGGTTTTCAAAACCATGGTTTTAAAAATCGGACCGGTCGGTCGGTTCGATCGGTTCGACCGATGACTGGTCGGCTATTCGGTTCGGTTGACCCATAAAAATCGATTCTCAATTGAACCAGTGAGAACCGGTCAAAATCGGTCAATTGACCGGTCGGATCGGTCCGGTTCGACCACTGGTTCAATTTTTTGTATTTTTTATTTTTTGTATTTTTTGTATTTTTTTAATATTATATATAATTATTGCATAATTATGACGTCACACCGGTTGAACCTGTCGAATCGGTCAAACCGATGACCAATAAGACCTCCGATTCAATGACCAATCCGGATTTCAAAACACTGTTAAAAACAAATATTGAAGAAACAGCGATTTAAGCTAACTCTATAGTTTGAAATGTCCATAGGATTTATTGCCAAGTAGTATTTTTTACCAAACTTTTTATTTCACTCTTTCAACATTTTGTTAACATCCGTTAATAAAAACAATTAAAAATTTTAAGTTTAGCGGTAAAAAATTTTAATTTTTTAATTTTTTAATTTTTCAATTCGATTTATTTTAATAATTCATGTTATTAAGAATCGATCGGTTAATTTTTGTAAATTAATATGTTCTTATAAATCAAAATAAATCAATTAATTTTTATTTAATAATTTTTTAATTAAAATTTAAATTATTCAATAAAGATAATCTCTTTCAATCATATTTTAAATTATTTAATTTTATTTAATTTTTAATTAATTTTATGACATTCTAAACTGATTTTACCTTTTAAATCTTAAACTTCTTGTCTTATCAGTTTACTTGCGATTCGATTTTAAAGCATCGGTTAATAGTAATTGTAGTTAGACACAGAGCATTCTTATGGGATCAACGTGTGCCAGGTTTTAAATCTCTAATTAAGCAAATTCTAATTCACATTTAAGAATTTGATATAATTATTTTATGAACTCCTAAATCAATTTGGGATTATGATAAAACCCTTAAATAAAAAATTAGTAACTATCAGCTCTACATAGGCTCATTAAATGAATGTTACAAAACTGGATTAGTTAGCATTATTGAATAATTAAAATATTTTTCAAATTTTAAAAGAATTGAAAAAACATTATATTCAAAGATTTTTAATAAATTTATTTCAATTTACTCTATATAAACACTTTTAACATATTAATTTATGTTATTGTGTTTATGAATATTTACAATTATTCAATGTCATAAGATCGATGTTAAAAAAAATTAATATAATTGAAACTTGTTAAATTATTAGATATATATAGTAATTTATAAATTATTTAATAAACTAATCAGTTTATTATTAAATAACAAATTCATCTAATTAAATCAATAATCAAATATAATAAAAATATTTCTTTTATTTTCACATCTTATTTATCTAATTATATCATTTATTTTCTTCACGTTTCATTAGACAATTTAAACTATTCAAATATATATAAATAACCTTATAAAATATATTTCATATGATTAAAGCTTAAAATTATACTTAACGTAGCTGTTAGCTGATTCCATTAACTGTTAGTCGATATCGGATTATATCAACTGATTTGATCAATGGATAACCTCAACTGTTTATTTAAAGATATTTGGTAAAATTAACTGTTTATATGTAAAATGACTTATAAGGGCACTACTTAAAAAATGATTTATAAGGACATGAGTTTTATATTTTAATATTTCTTTGAATATATTAACAAGAATTTAGATTTTAGGTATTTAATTTCACAAAAATAAGTTTATAACTTTAATAAAAATACAGAACATATAATAATAATAAATAAATAAATAAAAAGATAATAGCTTGAATAATTTGTAATAATTTTTGAGTAAAATTATTTTTTCGTCCCTTAATTTTTTAGTTGCCGAAGCAAAACACTTTTGATTAGATCTAATAACTTAATTAAAAATAAAGACTTAAATTAGTAAAATAAGAGATTTGAAGTTTAAGTATATAATTAAAATGGAAAATTTTAAAAATTTAAAACATAATTAATAAAGGAGATTATTTTCATCTTCTCTTTCGGTCCATTAGTAACTACTGTTTCGTCCGCTTGTTTGACGGAGGTCATAGCAACATGTGGTTATGGGAGCCAATGTCCTCAGCTTTTTTACCAACTCGGTCACAATTTTTGGGGACCCGCTTTTATTCTCATCAGACCACGTGGTCTTTAGTTTCCGAAAACAAAAGAAGGTTCTAAACTCCTTCACGCGCCTCCATTATCAGACCCTTTAACGCGCTGGTCAGGAAGGTCTCTGTGTTACTTTTGAGGCCTGAGGTGAGGCTCCATGTTATTAGTTAATAATTATTACTTCCTTTCTATTTCCCTTCCTAATAAATTAATTAATTCTAATATTTAATAACTATTTTTGCATGGTGTTTTCAACTTAACTTGGTGGAGATGCATTCATAGTTATATGTTTCATATTTAATTCTTTAAATACTAATTTATTAAAGATTAAATAAAATTAAATATTTTAAAATATTTTACCGTCAAAGAAATTGAAGCTTAATTGAAAAAAAAGATTGTTAAATAAAAATTAATTGATTAATTTTCTTTTATAAAAATTTATTAATTTACAAAAATTAACCAATTAATTAATAAAATAATCAAATTTTATCGACAAGAGTTATTAAAGTAAATTGAATCGAAAAGTTAAAAACTGAAATAAAAAATTGGACAATTCAAAATTTTTACGATTAGGCCGGCTTAATCGGTTAAATTTTTTAACCATTGCTTTGTTATGATTTTATTAGTAGTGAATTTTTATATATTTTTTAATAATTAAATTTTTATATATTTATTTTACCCATATTTCATTGTTGATATATGATACTATTTGTTGTATTAAGAAATCAAAATTCTCTTAAAAATAGTGTAAATGTAAGTGTTGATTCTTTTAAATATGCCTTATATATTATCTTTTACATTTCATTGAATGGTGATCATATTATTTTGATTTTATGTGATATGTTTCAAAGTTTTCTCTATTTTATACATTTAGTACTTTGCAGATATTATCTATTTTCTTTTTAATACTATTTATGGAGTCAAATTCTTGTCGGTACAAGCCTAAGGAATAGATTCCGACTCTCTGATTTTTATATAAAAGACACGCGCAGAATAAATACTTTATTTAACTTCTATTCTGATGCCTTATTTAACTTCTATTTTGATAGATTGAATATTTTTATTGTGACTATAATATTACTATAAGGCATATGTACAAAAATACATATAGTTAAGAGATAATTGGTCATTAATTTTAATTATAAAAATTGATTTTTCGTAGGACAAAAAGGCATAATTTAGCAAATAAAAGTTGGGATCGTCCCCGTGGATCCATTTTGATTAGCGCGTAGAATAGGCTGCATGTGAGCAGACGTGTCGAAAAGTACGGTCGAGAATGGACTGCTCAGACTCAGTCGCTTACTCGTAAAATGCCAGTCGGTGAAGGGGTGGTGGGTGAGCAGTCGAGTTTTGGGCTTAACCATTTTCTCTTTCTCGGCCAAGACAAAGAGCCAAGGTAAAGTATTGAAAGAAATGCGAAAAATAACAAAATGCTTCGGGTGACTCAACCACGGTTTTCTCGGTCACAGTTGATTTGACTGAAAACACCCCGAAAACTAAACCCAGTCTTGGAATTATCTCCAAACCCAACGTCTCTCTCTCTCACACACATCAAACACTTGCTTTCTCACCTCTCTCAGTTTCTCTTCCTATTATGTAACGGCTGCTAGTCGAAGAGATAGCGAGAGGAAGAGAAACAAACACGTCGACTTTTCGTTTTGCGTAGTACAGAAGAGCTGGATTTCAATGGAGGGTAGTGAGAGTTTTGACGAGGGGGACCATCTTTTAGAGGGAGGAGCCAAAAGCTTCTCTGAGTTGTTGTTCTGTAATGATGGTGGTGGTGACATTGTGGGTCTGGGTCTGGACCACAACACTTTTCATAACTACTCATCTTCCTCTTTGAAGCCTCCCAAAATGCTTTGCTTTGGTGGGTATAATCATGAGAATAATGAAGGCGACTTTATGTTGTTTAGTGAAGCCACGAGAACTGCTACTCCTCAGAAGTCTGGTGTCACATGCAGTGACTCATCCTCAGCTTCTTCTGGCAACAACAATGGCAACAACGTCACCATTACTACCACCTTCAATAACCGTAGCAGCTCTGTCAATGTCAATACTGTATCCCAACAAAGTGTAAGTGATTGCGACTCGGTTAATAATTTCTTCCATCTTCTCTTTTAGTTGTTCGTTCTTTTCCTTTACTATATTAAATGTGCATAACTATTGCGTCAGAGGAAAAGAAATACTTCAAGGCGAGAACCGATGGAAGGAACCATCACCGCAGGCTCAATTCCTCTGGTGGGAAGCTACAGAACAAGTAAAAAGATAAAATCGGAGAATCCCAATTTAACTGCCCGAGTAAAGGTCTGAACTTTCGTGTTTAATCTGTTTTATTCCGGAAATTAAAGATCTATGGCTGCATGCATGTAGCTATCTATAAAGACTTGCATGCCAAAGATCCACACACACACACACACACACACACATATATATATATATGTATATATATGTATGTATGTATATAAGGCCATTGCATGGTGCATGTATGATTATGCTTTCCATCTTAATTAGATTATTAAGAATGATAAAGATCAAATTCTTGGGAATAATAGGTGAGAAGAGAGAAGCTTGGAGATCGAATCACTGCACTGCAACAGCTTGTGTCACCCTTTGGCAAGGTAAAAAGAGACACCTAAACAAGAAACCCGATAACAAGTTTTTCCTTTTAAAAATTTCCTGGAAAGAAACTGAGGTAATGAATGGTAAATAACGTTGTTGGGGAATTGAAAAATGGCAGACGGACACGGCAACAGTGCTTCATGAGGCGATGGGATACATCAGGTTCCTGCAAGATCAGGTTCAGGTTCTCTGCTCTCCTTACCTGGAACACCTGCCTGTAAGTTCTAAATTAAGAACACATCATTTTTCGTCGTTCTTTCCCCGTTTTTCTTTAAGCCCACGTCATTTTTCGTCGTTGTTTGTATGCCCTTTTTCCTTCTTTCTCAATAGCCGCTATAGGTAGGCACTGTCAGCAGTAGGGTCCATACTGCTACTAGACTTGACATGGCTACCCTTTGACAGTGGTGAAAATGGATATTGGGCGGGTCAAAGCCAGTCAACGCTGATTGATATTCTGACATGGATCATTTTTTGTTTTACGTAGGAGGGCGGAGTAAACGGAGGAGAATCAGGGAAGGAGCTGAGGAGCAGGGGGTTGTGTCTAGTTCCGGTCGAATACACTGTACACGTGGCAAGCAGCAACGGTGCCGATTACTGGTCCCCTGCTGCCATGGCTAACATTAACAACTTTTCATCAACCTCGTCAGCCAAGTAGTCCAATAACTGTACACGTGGCAAGCAGCAACGGTGCCGATTACTGGTCCCTGCTGCCACGGCGAACATGAACGACTTTTCATCAACCTGGTCAGCCAAGTAGTGAATGCTTCAACAGCCAGAATCAAAAGGGTCAAAGAAATGGGTAAAAGGAACAGGAAAGTAAAAAGAAGCGCATATATGGACAGAAAGAAAGAAAGAAAAGATAAAAGGATATTCATTAGTTATATGTGTAAAGAGTTCAAAAGAGTAAGAAGGAGCTGGTGATGCGAGTGAAAAGTGTGCTTTGGTTTGGAAAGTAAAGGTGGTAACTTTTTCTTTTGTACTTGGCGACAGAGTGTATAGAGTCTTTGGATTAACTTTTTTTGAGCAATGTCTTTACAAATTATGGATTTTTAGCGGTTTAAAAACTTTTGCCTGATTGAAAATATCAAACAGCCTGAGTTGGTAGATGTAACCTAATTAGCTGAAAAAGAAAACGCTTGGAAATAGGAGTGTTTCATTATGTAAAAAGTCAATTATACTAGTTATTTTGCTTTTAAAAATATAACCGTTGTGTCTGTGCTGTGACCAGAATTGGTTGTCACAGGCACAGGAGTTTTATTTTTTATTTTTATCATTTTAAGTTTAATTATGCAATTAGTTTTATAAAAAAATAATTTTAATTTTAATTATGCTACTATTAATTTTATAAAAAATTAAATTAAAATGATAAAAAATTAAAAAGAAATAAAATTTTTTTGTATTTAAATTAAGTGTCAACACTTATTTTGATTTTTTTGTTGTCATTTTAATTTTAATATTTTAAATCAAATTTTAAAGATAAAAATTTAAAATTTAAAATTTATTAAAATTGTTTAATTAATTTATAAATTATAGAAAAAGTTAAATTAAATTAAAATTTTGAGTAATTTTATTATTATTATTATATGATCTATGTTTATATTTTTTATTAGAGTTATAAACTTAATTTTTATAAACTTAAATATCTAAAATTTTAAATTTTATAAAAATATTTAAAGAAATAATAATACAAGTTCTTATAATTTTAAAAATCTAATATCTTTATATGTTATTTTATTCATAAACAATTAATTTTTTCAAAGATCTTTAATAAATAACTAATCTTATTTGCTAGTCAACTGATCAGCTTCAACTAGTTATATCAATGCTGTTTTTTGAGAAGAGGGTTAGCTTCTGGTTGCTTTGTCCTTCCACTGTCAATATAATGGAAGCTGATGAATGGTCACATGTCGAGCTTTCTTGTTAAGCTCGTATAATTCTACCTTAGTTGCATAAGCTATTTTACGTCCATGGTCCCTATTCCATAAACAATCCTTACTAATTTGTGACCATTAATCTGTGCACCGAATCTGAACCCAAGAACAAAACTATACGTAGACATGGTCAAGAATAACGTTGGGCATTGGCTGGGTACACTTATAGTAGGGTTTCAAGAGTGTTGATACGGTAAGTATTAAGATCAGTAGCTCATAAATGGAGAATCAATGAAACAAGGGATTGAGACTCAAGAAACGAGTTTTCTTTCTCATCATCGTGATGACAAAAGTACCTGAGGAGAAATTTATAGCTTTTGATGCTCCCAAGAACATATTTGGTGTTCATGGAAATGAAACTTCGGCTACTGATCAAGTACCATGATTTGGATAGTATGCCAGAGAGTACCATGATTTTGAGGATCTGATTTATCAATTCTTAATCAATATTCCCTGTCATAATTGCATCTTTGGGAGATTTAAACTAAGATCATCCACCATTTATTCAGACCTCTTGGAAACATGATATACTATCTGTCTTAATAATGTATAATGCAGACGGAAAATTGATTGGGCAAGTTGGGATATCTTTTGCTTTACTGTTATTCTTTCAATCACAGAACTTGACAAAGAATGATATTTTGTAGATATGAAACAATTGCAGAAAATAAGAAGACAGTATTTACTTAGTTCAATAGTGAATCACTATCTACATCTAAGATTTCCACTTGTTAGTGGTGGAAGAATTTACTAAAGAAGAAGAGATAACAGTACAAAGATGAGTGTATCCCTCACACTTGCAAAAAGCCTTTTCCCAAAGTCTCTCCTAGTACTTACAGGTGTTGTTAAGTGACCGATTCACCACAATAGCTTAAGCTGTTGTGTGAGGCCAACTTAATTAGTTTTATATATTCACTAATACACCCCCTTAAGTGAAAGTCCTTTGGGCTTGAAACTTGCACAGACTCACTCTACCTTATGCTGAATAATAGGTGTGTGGTAGGATTTGAACTTACGATCACTTGGTCACAAAGGCTCTGATACAATGTTAAGTGACCGATTCACCACAATAGCTTAAGCTGTTGTGTGAGGCCAACTTAATTACTTTTATATATTCACTAATAGGTGTACTCTAGCACTCTCTGAAACGCTTCTCTCTTATCTCTTTCTTTTTCACTCACAAATACAGAATACAAGATAAATTGAAATTGAGAATGCTCTGAATGTGTTCCCTATTTGTCTGATATTTCTGTCTTCTTTTTATAGCTGCTGAAAAGAGAAGATGGTCTTCGAATGAGGCTAATTTGAGTCAACTCTTCTGCATATGCCATCCACGTGAGTCATTAAAGCCTTTACTCCCTGTCCGCGTTTTATTTAGTGGTGTGACTGCGTTTTATACATCAGTTGTAATAACATGACAATGAATTGATGACTTAAGCTATAAACGACTGTGTTTTTTAAACACTTCAGACATGTATTTTACTTTTGTCCCCTGCGTGTTATTGCATCTGTAGCTGAACTCTAGATTTAGAAGCATCAAGAATGCTCTCCCTTCTCTCTTCGAAAAATCCTTCAGACACTAGCACACACACTCTCTTCTGTTCTTCAATCTTTCATATGTTTCTGTCGATTTTGAGTGTAGATTGCTGGAGTATGAGTGATTTTATCACACTTGCCCTCCTACTCCATCAATCGTAGCTCAAATAAAAAATCCTAGAGAGATCCCTAAAAAACCCGAAACATTAATCTTAACCCCCTTTGTGAGATCTGTTGAATCTGACTTCGAAATCAAGGGGCTTCCATGATTTGTAAGTATTCCCTGCAAAAATTAAACTTCTTTTTTGTTAGAATTTTAGTACCGAAGTCAGATGGATTTTTCTCACCTTTTATTTTATCCAGATTGAAGGTTCCTTTGGTGATTTGGTCTCTGACTAAATGCAATCGCACATCTATGTACTTGGATCGTTCATGGAGGACTGGATCGCGACTCAGGTACCACGCACTCTGACTATTCGTGTATAATACTGGTGTTGTGATTTCTGTGTTTATTTCCTTTATTATTCCTGATAGCCATGCTAGTTCCTTTACCCCTTCTGTGATTGCATAATATTCTGCCTCTGTGGTTGATAGACTTACCACTGATTGTTGTTGTGATTTCCAACATATTGTGTTTGCTAATAGTGTAAATATATATGCTGAGATTGACTTCCTTGTGTCTTTATCTGTTGCATAATCAGCATCCACATAGCCATATAGGGACAGATACTTGCATTTGATTAGTTCTGTTTTAGAGAAGCATAATCTATAGTTCACTGCTCCAGATATATATATATCTGAGAACATTCTTAAGCCCTTGCTAGTGTTCTAAGCCTGGATTGGCCATGAACTTACTTAGGATACTTATAACATAGGCTAGATCAGGCCTTGTATATAGCATAAGGTACATTAGGCTTCCAACACCTACATCATAAGGATAGTGAGCCATAGCCTTCTGTTCTTCTTCAGTCTTATGACACTTGTCAGAAACCATCCGTAAGTGTGATCCTAAAGGTACTGAAGTAGGTTTAGCTTGTTCCATATTAAATTGAGCTAGTAGCTTTCGGATATAGTTCCTTTGAACAAGCCATAGCTTTCCTTCTCTCCTCTTTCTGATTATCTGTATTCCTAAAAGCTTCCGTGCCTCCCTAGGTCTTTCATTTCAAAATGAGAGCACAATTCAGCCTTAACCTCTTGAATTTTATTCAAGTCCTTCCCTGGATGATGAGATCATCTACATAGACTAACATAAATACTACTTTAGTCGTTCCTAGATCCTTGTAATATAGACAGTAATCATATGAGCTTCTAATGAAGTTCATGCTAGCAGCAACCTCATGGAACTTCTTATTCCATTGTCTAGGAGCTTGCTTGAGCCCATATAGAGATTTTTGCAATAGGCAAACATAGTCTAGCTTGTTTTTGTCCTCAAATCCGATTGGTTGTTTCATATATATAGTGTCCTCTAGCTTTCCATATAGGAAAGCTGTCTTAACATCCATTTGAAGGATTTCCCAATCATATAAAGTATTTAGGATTAGTATAAGCCTAATTGTCTTGAATTTGACTACAGGAGAGAATATATCCTTGTAGTCTATTCCTTCTTTCTGCCTAAATCCCTTAGCTATAAGCCTAGCTTTATAAATTCTAGGTTCTGCTTCTGTTACTTCTTCCTTTACTTTGAACAACCATTTATTCTCTATTAGTTTGGCTTTATAAGGTCTAGGAACTAAAGTCCAAGTCTTATTCTTCATTAATGAAGAATATTCCTTCTCACAGGCTTCTTTCCAATTTTCAGCATCTTTGCTTCTTATGGCTTCATCATATGTTCTGGAGCCTTATTTTCTACATTTTCAGCCATGAAGCATGCAAATTCAACCATGTCTAGTTCAGTGTACCTCCTATTAGGGATTCTGATTCTTAGTTGCCTATCCCTTGTGAGTTGGTAGTCTTGTAGATTTTCTTGTGAATCACCCAAAGGTGGCTGTAGAGCTTCTCCTTCACCCTCATCTTCTGCCTCTTCTCTCCTTTCTTCATACTGTGTAGTGCCTTCTGTAGGCTCCACAGTTTCTGATTGTGTAACACCACCTTCTTCAAGTTCTGGTGGTATATAAAATGGGACTGAATGGTTTGATGTCCCTAAATTCTTCTAAATTTCATTTTGGAGGTCAGAATTTTGAGAATTCTTGTTCAACATAGGGAATTCATCTTCCTTAAAGATGACATTTCTGTTAATGATTGTTTTGTAGGCTCCCTTTTGAATCAGTAGGAGTTTATAACCCTTTACACCTTTTAGATATCCTAGAAACACCCCCTTGACTGCTCTAGGCTCTAATTTTTCCTCTTTTTGATGTGCATAGGCTGCACATCCAAAAGTCCTAAGGTGTGAGAGTTTTGGCTTCTTACCACTCTAAATTTCCTGAGGAGTCTTATAGTTATTAACTGAGGTTGGTAGCCTATTGATTAAATAGGCTGTTGTCCTAATTGTTTTCCCCCATAGAAAATGAGAGCAATCTGAAGAGAGGAGCATGCACCTAGTTTTTTATAGGAGAGTTCTATTTAATCTTTCAACTATTCCATTCTACTGTGAAGTAGCTCTTACTATTTTATGCCTTAGGATTCCATTCTTACTGCAGTATTCCTCAAATTCTTTGTTGCAATACGCCAGTCCATTATCAGTCCTTAGGCATTTCAATTTCCTCCCAGTTTGATTTTCCATAAGAGTATGCCACCTTATGAAAATCTTCAGAGCTTTATCCTTTCTCTTCATAGGGTAAACCCATCATTTCCTTGATTTATCATCAATTATGGACATAAAATACAGATTCCCTACTGTTGTGGGGACTTGAGC
>JAOSBL010000211.1:33262647-33273866 GCA_027568915.1 Erythroxylum roraimae
ATTCTAAGACATAAGCATCAATCTTCCACTCTAAGTCTCCCACCTGAATAGGAATTTCCAAACACTTCCCTGGAGTAATCACCCGATGGCCATTTCCAAGTCTGGTTCTCAATGCCTTGCTGGTCCCTACGGTCATCCCTAAACCACGGATCAGCTCTGAAGAAATGAAGTTATGGCTGGCCCCGCTATCCACTAGAATCGCAATCGAGACTCCTTGTAGTTTCCCTGTCATCCGCATGGTTTTTGTCTCAGGTGTCCGTTCCCCATTCTCTGCAATTACCTCCATGGTTCGGCAGTCCAAAGCTGTATCACCCTCCTCCTCGGTTTCTGCTTCCAATGCGATCATTTCTTCGTCCTTCGTCAATGTTTCATTGTCGTCCAGAATCAAGAGCCTCAATTGTTTTTCCGCGCACTGGTGGAGAGGGTGAAATCTCTCCCCGCATCTGAAGCAAAGGCCCTTGGCTTTTCGGTCCATCAACTCGTGATAGGAGAGATGTCTCAGCCCCTTGTTTTTCTCACTCGAAGCCCTTCTGTCACCATCCGGCCGTTGGGTTGGAGTCGCGAGGTTGGACGCTCCTCCTCGGGTCTGCGCATGGGAGTCGGTTTGAGACCCGTATGTCTCCCGGGTTCTCCCAGATCCAAACCCGCCTGCTGCCTTCCCTTGACCCATCGGGTGTGGGTGCTCCATTTCCCTGTGGTTCGGGCTGACCCGCGAGCTACCCCTAAAAGGACTCCCTCGGTGTGTCGTCCAGACGCGCGATCGAGAGCTGAAATGTTCGGTCCCTCCAACGTCGCCGCTAACCTCTTCCTCCACTGCCCTAGCTATTTTCATCAACTGGTATCGATTCACTGGCCCAAACGTCCGTACTCGTCGACGTATATCTGCCCTCAACCCACTCATGAAATGCCCCATATATTGCTCCTCCGGTAGTCGACCCACCTGCGATGAAATGAATTCAAAGGCTTCTATGTACTCCTCCACCGAATCTGTTTGTTGTAAATCCGAGAGCTCTTCAAATGGGTTCTCAAACCTCCTTCCTCCATATCTGTCGATTAAGGCCTGTTTCAATTTTCCCCATGTTAGCTCCACTTCAGTCACTCGGAGAAGATTGAACCAGTGAATGGTTGCTCCTTCCATGATTAATAAAGCCAATTTGACCTTCACCTCTTCCGAAGTGCCATGAACTTCGAAATAGACTTCTGCTCGGGTAATCCAACCTACTGGATCAGACCCATCGAACATGGGTAAGTCTACCTTCCTCCCCGACATTCTGTACTCTTCCATATTACCCAAAGAATGCTTCGACTGAACATTCTGGTGAGTACGCTGAGGATCCCTGTCTCCCGCCATATTCGGACCCCTTCCTGAGGCATCGCCACTACCTTGTACCTTCTCCGGTCGTTTGCCCATCATCTTACTCATCTTCAGCAGCAAGTTTCGCTGCATCTCCATCAAGGCCATTCGCATGGATGCTTGCATATCTTCTACCCCGGCTTCCAGACTAGCCATACGAGATTCCAATAGCTCAACTCCGTCCGACATCTTCGATGGCATCAAGGTATGTTAGTGTTTGTGAAAGTCCTCCGAAAGCTGATCCTCCCCTCCCTTCGTATCCGGCAGGTCGGACCAATGTTAGGAACCTCTAACTCACTAGGCTATAGATTAGTATATTATTGATAGTAATCAGTGTTTGACACTGATATTACAAGGTGAATCCGTAGATCACCTCCTATACCAGAGCTATAATGCTCCTCAGGGAGAATGTTGATTCTCTCTGCCTATTTTCTTACTCTTTTCGTCTGCCTACCTTCTCTTTTCTCTCTCCCCCTTACATAATATTCCCCTTCCCAGGTACATTTGGTTCCCTAACTACTTTGCCACCTCAGCATAACTAACTGCCCTCCTGCCCACGGTTCTTTCTTCTAGAATGCACCATCTACACCGGTTTATTCCTTCTCCTATTGTCCCTCTCATTGTCTATATCATCCTCTCCCCTATAGGGTTCTAACACAGTTCCTAGAGTGTTGTTGGACTCGCATCTAATAATTAATAGTTTGGGTTGTCTAGCACCTACTCTGTGTGAAACCTTTTAATTACTTAAGGTATCTATATTTACCTCCAAATTGACTTAAATGAGATGCAAGGATAACATAGATGTGCACATCTTATAGAAACTTTACTTCCTCTTTATTATTTCTTTATTGTGATCAGTCAATGCTACTTGACAATATTGTATATTTTTTGTGTGTCGCCATCTGGCTAACCTAACAGGTTTGACTTTGTTAGGTGGATGAGTATCTGCAGGAACTTCCAATTAAGACACTTCCAGGAATTGGGTATGTTTTAGAGGAGAAGCTGAGGAAGCGAAATATTTGTACTTGTGGACAATTGCGTCTGATTTCCAAGGTTAAACTTTTATTTGTTGAGCTTTTTTTGTCTTTTCATTGATTGGTTTTCACTGTTGACTTCTTACGTTTGTAGGACACACTTCAAAGGGATTTTGGAACAAAAACTGGGGAGATGCTGTGGAATTATAGCAGAGGTCTAGATAGTCGGCTGGTTGGTGTGATTCAGGTATGATTTAAGGATAAGACTTTGAGTAACAACCTGCCTTTAGCTGTCTGCTATAAGTTTTGGTTCCCTGTATAGGTCATTACGTTTTCCATTTGTTCTCTGATTGCAAAACTACGTGTTTTTTTCCATTACTTGTCCATACTTACATTGCCTTTTGATTAACTGGCCATTGTCTGAGCATTTGATATGGTGTTATATGCAGGAATCTAAGTCTCTAGGTGCTGAAGTTAATTGGGGTGTTCGATTCAAAGATTTGCAAGATGTTGGTATTCTTGTGCACTGCAGAAGCTCATTGCTATATTTTTATTGATGTCTTTTAATTTCTAACGTGCTTATTTTTGGAATTAACAATAATGTATTCTAGAGTCACTATTTCCTATCAAATCTTTGCAAGGAGGTTTCATTGCGCTTACAAGGACGTGGAGTTCATGGACGCTCCTTTACGCTTAAAGTACCTCGCTCCCTTTTTGTTTATTTACCTATAGTAGTAGGTTAAAAGCAATTCATTTACTGGGCTGTCTTGATTCTTACATTTAGCATGAATCCTTCACTATAGATTTGGGTGCTCTTAATCACATTTGGTGGAATGAATAGAATTTGAAAAACAATTTGGTCTTTGAAACTTTGTCTAGATAAAGAAGAGAAAAGAAGGCGCAGGGGAGCCTGCCAAGTTTATGGGGTGCGGGGACTGTGAGAATCTGAGCCACTCTATAACGGTAAGAAACTTATTAATATAGATATTTGTCTATGAGGATGCATAGTTTGTCAGTTCATTGCCTTTTTGTTTAATTCTTTTGTACACCACTTTGATTGCGTTTCAGGTTCCAATTGCTACTGATGATAATGTGGTGATTGAAAGGATATCAAAGCAGCTCTTTGGGTCTTTCGACCTTGGTGAGTTCGGTGGATTTTCTTGTTGCTTTCAGTTTAGGATCCGCTAGTTTCTCTTTAGGTGACTTCTTCTCTTGAGCATTTCAAGGTAGTTGACTAGTTGCAGAAGGTTTAATGCCTTGTTTACTTAGATGTTAAGGATATTCGAGGTGTTGGCTTGCAAGTCTCCAAGCTTGAAAATGCGGATGATCTGAGGCAAGGTATTTGTGCTATAACTTGATATCTAGTTGAACTTTTTTTGTTGTACGGTATGATTTTTCTGTCAAGACTAGCATAATGTTTATAATTCTGATCTTGTGCTTTTTTTTCAAACTGACTATGGTTATCTTGAGTTGGATGCAAAGCTCTCTTTTTCCTATTGCATTTCTCCTGTTTCCTGATAGTCATTAATCATTTGCTGCCAATTACTTGCCTTTAGTGCGTGAAAGAAATGCTTTGAGATTATGGCTCACATCGGCTTCAACAGCTTGTGAAGAACAGTACAATAACAAGGTTGGAAACAAAGTGATGGCAGAAGCAGGTAAGTTAAAAAAGCATGTATGTACCGACGTGATTGAAACAATTACATATGTATTGCTATTGTGCACGATCTTTATACAGTTAAACACTGATTCCAGTTTAGAAAAACAAAATTTATATGGTAATGGCTATAGGTGTTGGTGCATTTTATGTGCTAATGTGCTTGCTTGTGGTAAGTGCTTACTGAAGTTTCAATGCTTTATTATTTAACAGAATTGAGTTCCCTGATAATGATGGGGAACCAGAATTTGCTTCATTTTACATGATACCTGTTGATTTCGTGACAATAGAAGAATTTTAAAATTGTTTTCCTTTCTAGATGTTGAAGTCCCCAGCGTCAACAGAAATTTAGGCCAATTTCCTGACCAGTCTGGCGGTTCTGTTGGAAGGAACAATAATCTTTCTGGTGGTGAAGCTTCTTCTAGCAATGCTTCAGCTCCACCCCCTTTATCTCATTTAGATGTGGGAGTTCTTCAGAGTCTTCCTTCTGAAGTCTTCTCTGAATTAAATGATATATATGGAGGAAAACTAGTGGATTTCATTGCTCAAAGAAAAGGCCATAGTGAAAATTATATAAATTCTTCTCCTGTTGCTTCACATGTTAGAGGTGACCTTTCCTTTTTATGGACGTTATACATAGTTTGTGTCTTTTTACTAGTTCCTCATAGATTTGCCTCTTTGGCTAAATAGATGATGGTGGTGGTCTTCATGCATCTGATATGTCTCGCTTAAGTAGTGGACTTGGAGAGAAGGTAAATTCTTTCTTTTCCTTCTAATTTCATCCTATGTTTTCACTTCGCTGCTGCTACCTTCCTATTAGGATAAGTCTGTACGTATCTTGTGCTGAATTTTGTAAAAGCAAGGTATTGGTATTCTGAAAGTGATTTGTGTAAATAGTTGGAAAGATAATCAGCTTTATCAGGAAACTAAATTTGTAACTTCCCTTTTCTTTCTTTAAATGTTGGGATGAATTATAATAAGTATAGCAGAATATATGGCTGCATTGATATCCTGTTATGGCTAATTTTATTTGAGATATTACTTATGGGGTTGACAGCACTTTTAAAATTGCATTTGAGGTGGTGTCTTTTCAAATTGAAACTGAGTGAAGGATGTTTCTTCCATTAGATCACCTTCAAACTGAAATGGATTAGAGCTAACCTCTGGCTTCATGCCTTAAAAATTTGATCTCTCTTGGCTGAAACACCTCCTTTTGTTGGTTTTAATTATACAAAGCAGAATACAGGCGATGAAGCACAACAAGTCGTTGTTTCTGAGACTGCATTGTGCAATCAAGCCCTTGACAGGGTGGACCTTCGAGTCACTGATTTAATGCCTTCATCACTAAGTCAAATTGATGCCCTTGTATTACATCAATTACCTGAGGAATTGAGAGTTGACATACTTCAACAACTTCCTGCACACCGGAGACAGGAGTTAACTTCAAACGCTGGCTTGGGTTCTTCAACAGAAATTCCTCAGGGGTTGTTAGATGTTAAGAGCAGTGATATTAAATTGCCTATTGATTTTGTTGTGGACAGTAATCTTTGGGTTGGAACTCCTCCGATGTGGGTTGAGAAGTTCAAAGTCAGCAATTGCTTGCTGCTAAATAAACTGGCAGAGACATACTATGAATTGGGATCAAATGGAAATCTGTCTTCTATACTGCAGCGTACAATTTGCAAATGTCTGCCTCCTCAGGATGCAAGTGATGGTGGTTGGATTGATGAAGCTATGTTGTACATGTGTGAACTTTTGAAACAGTACATTAAACTAAAGATCGAATTAGACCTAGAAGAGATTTATGTATGTTTTTGTCTTCTTAGAAGGTATAGTAAGCTTCTGATGGGCCATCTTTCTCTCTCTTATCCCTCTATATATTTGTGTGTTTGTATATGTGTATATGTTTTAATATTTTCATATGAAAACTTGCATACCTTGTTGCCTTCGCTTCCTTGTGAAAGTATTGATCCCTTTTGAGCATATTCCAACCACGCACATGAAATGAGATTTTCAAGTCCCTATACTTTTGAACTTGTGTTTCTCTGCTGTGCCAATTTGTAATTGTATTGTTAAGCTATTATTCAGCATTTTAATGATACTTTGCTCCTATGCTTTATTCTCTTAGAAACATTTTCATCTTAAAATATGGCGAAAATGTGCGATGGTGCATTGTGGGTTGTCATGCTACTCATTATATTATTTTTTTCGCTGTTTCATTCAATCTGCAATCATTCTGTGGTCTGGCTGTCTTGTGTTGCTGATGTGATTGCATCAATTAATAGCATTAGAAGTGAAAAAATCTTTTATATTGCATTGCATGTCTATGTTAATATGTTACTATAATCTACTTAAGGTTTATTTTATCTATTCTTTTTACATGCTTTTAACTGAAATACGAACTTCAGGTTTACAACAAAATCAGAGTTCCTCTTACAGGTGTACAACAACGTCTTCTCCCACCTCCAGGTCTGTTTCTCCACTTTAACTATTTAGAGTTAAAAATATCTTAAAATAAACTCGTAACATCTTTTATTTCTTGATCTGCATCATCTTCTTGTTTTTCTTTTTTAATTCTGAATCTCCTGTGTGCATCATGAGCTTATCCCAATATATTTCCTCTTTTTCTGAAAAAATAAATATATATATATTTGTATTATATATGAAGTGTCTGCTTCTGTCTTGATTTCGCAGTCATCTGTTGTGGAAACTTATGGTGGAAACTTGCACATTCCGCTCCATGAGTAATACCCTTTCATCGGGCAGTTTGTGCGGTTGTATTATGCCCTGAAGCATGAGTGGTGTATGCAGCTATCCATGGGAAGGAGTTGTCAAGCCATTTTTCTGGTGTTCATACCAGTGCTAACCATTTGTAGAGGTATGATATCTGCCTCCTAAGAGTTTGGATTCTCTTTTGTTTTTTCAGGTTCTCTGTTTTTTCCTTCATGTTTTTTCATGATTGCATAATTAGCCTTTTTAAACTTTGTAGAATGTGAACCAAGTCAGCGGGATTAATAATGGTTGTTATTGTTGTTGTTGTAGAATGTGAACCAAAATAAATCATCTCCTAAATTCTGGGATGCCACAGTGAAGATGTTGTGTTAGATTCTCTAATGTTGCAAAGTGTGTGTTCTTGGAAGATGGTTTCATCTCATTTTTGTCAGGTTTACTAGTGTCTTTTTTTTATTTTTTTGATCCACAGCACTATTGCCATTTTCAACTGTGACGGCTGCTACTTCGACAAACATGCAGCTTGTGCCAGATCTAGACTAGAAATCTGCACTTTGTCATTGGTCAACATCGAACAACTTTGAAAGTACTTTCGGAAAAAAGATGTGATGAGTAAGAAAAAGATCTACCCCGGGCGTTGTGGTACCGCTGGATTGTAGATGCCTTTGATTGTTTGGGCTACCAGTCATGAATGTCTGTTTTCTGGCCACACTTTCCATTCCCAGTGAACAATATTTGGGAGCACTCATATGAAGGTACCCTTGCACTTCTTGCCCCAAGCTTCTTAATTAGATGGCGGTGTTTAATGAAAATTAGAATACTGCGCTGTAATTATTTTGTAACGGTGAAATAGTGGCTCAAAAGCAGTGCATCCAGTTTTGGAGGAGCACTATTTTTGATTGGAAGTGTAAATCCTCAAGATGGAAATTTGCCACCATGATTATATTGATGCTGCAGTCACGATATTGTATGTCTGAGAGCAGTTTGCCCCCGTAATTTGAAACTGTGTGGCATATAGTTGGTCACATTCTTTCATCTATAAGAATAATAATGAAGCTTTTACCATATTAAGTTTAAAATGCTAGCACTTTCACTAACACCGTAGCAATTATGAGGAAAGAATTCACTTTGTCTGGGTCTAATTATATTATTGTTAAGTTTTGTAATGCGATGACTAGTCCTTATATTTTCGTTAAACTCTTTCTGTTGATCGTTATTTCAGGGAAAGGCACATTGTCGAAAGTGGAATGGGTATGACATTCTGGAAGGAAAATCTTTTGTCACGATAGAATCACAAGACTTCTGAAATGATGACCAAAGACTGCTGCGCTGCAGATAAACGAGTGTTGCTTAACGACCACTCCGGCAAATATGAAATCTCTACATTAATAGCCCGCCGACTTCGACCCATATGCTTCAAAATGTGAGACCCATTGCAGGAGATTCAAACAATTGACAATACACAATAAGATAGACGAAACAGGACTTGTTCAACCAAGTAGCTATTATTCTATGCACACGGCAGCTACACGTGTCCTTGAAAACTCTTGTAAAATCAGCCATTACTGGAGTAGTCTATCCGTTGTTAACGGGCCTTTATTCTTGACCATTCATGGTAATTGCTTATTCAATCTCAGAATAAAGATTTTTTCATGTTATTCAGACAATTTGGCAGCCTGACCAAAATTTAGTTGTGGTCGTCTGGTTTGAAGTTGCCAATTTTAAAGAATATATATATAATATAATAACTTATTCTCTTGACTTTTAACAGCAACTAATAAGCTCGAGCATTTTTTACTTATTTTTTCCTTCCTGGAGGCAAACATCGACCTTGCTAAATGAGTTTTCCTCTATTATGTGAATGGAAGAAACAGGGGAACTGATTTGGTCAAAAGGCAACACGCTATTGCATTTGCACTCCAACAAAGAACAATATATAATTTAAAAAGAGAGCATGCATCAGAAATGTAAACGTCTTTGTATTTATTTAATTAGATCTAACCATAATCGGATTTCCATCACAAGTTGACCGATAGCCAAAAGTATTATAAAGAAATGCAGAAAATATCCTGCAGTATGATATATGTTATTGCATAGTCAAACCACGGCGTTCTGAGCTTTTGATCAAACTCCAAATTCAACCAACAAGAAAATCTTACATTTCTCTTCTCATGTCAGCCCACAACACTTGCCTGTCAACTACGCAATTTTCATATTAATCTCTTCCTTCTCTGTGCCCATTTCCAAGGACATGCACTTTACACATGTATATATATAGACTTGAAAATGGTGCCTCACCATTGTAACCATACCATCTCAAACCCACCAACCAGTACCTGAAAATATAGCCATAGTTACAGTTCCGAGTCGAGAACAGTAACTATCTATTTCCCTCTAGCGTTAAACCAGAAGGAAATCCTGATCGGAGCCACTAGCCTAGTTGCAAAAGAGAGAAGAGATATAATCATGTCGTATAAGTCACTTGTATTGGTCTCCATATTCATTTTCTTCTTTTTGGTGACCTACAACTCCATGCGGGTTGATGGAATGAGGCCACTTAAAGACCGCCACAGTTCTTCTCCAATGCTCAACACTATGAGCATCATAAACAAGGCCTATTCCGGACCAAGTCATAGCGGAAGCGGTCATTAGTGGGCGTGTACGTTTTGAAGCACAGGAGATTCAAGTACAGGCTTCAAGTAGGTGGGACTTCTCAGCGTTGGAAAATTAAATGACCCATGAAAGTGTGATGGCTTCTACACTTAGAAATTATACGTTGATTATACAGTAGTTATTTGTTTGTATGTCCCTTCTTCCGTTCGTCTGAAGAAGGTCTCAATGTCTCTTCTTATTAAACACCGTCCAATGAAAGAAATTGCAAATTGGCTCGATTAGTTCTCTTCCCAACGCGACACCGATTGCAGTTTTGTTCCTGTTCTTTTCCATATTTCATAATTTTCTAATTCTTATTAAACTATCTAGATCTCTATTTTTTAAAATGGTGCGACTTCAATTAAATATACAAATTATTTTATCTAATTTTTGAGTCAAAATTTAACAAGCAACATGTATTTTTAAGTAAAATTGCACCATTTTCAAGTTATTTCTAATGTTTTAAAAACCGGGTCAGATATCGAATCGGTTGAATAAAAGGTTTAAGGTTTAGAAGTTCAACTGGTAGTGAACCGCTATAAAACTGGTATATAATAAATAAGAAGTAATACTTACAAGAATAAGTAAAAATAAAATATTTTATTGAAATAAAAAATACATCAATGTCTATTATTATATAATGAACTAATAATAAATAAATATGAGTCTAATATAAAACTTAAAATAACAATAAAAATCAAAATTGTATTTCTGAAGGAGATTGTGCCATCATCGTCAAAAGCTCCAAATTCTCCAACGCTATTTAAAGATTCGTAAACTACGCTTTCATCCAAAGTATTTGCATCAACTTCTTCTACTGCATTAAAATAAATTACAAACTAGTAATGTATGAAATTATTCTCAATTGTAAACCTGTAATACATTATACTTTTAACCTAAATATAATCAAAATAAGATATGAACTGACCATCAGTAGATATTCTTAATTTATTCGTTATGACAAATGCATTTTCTTCATAAATCGTCTTTTCAAATTCATTATAATCAAGATCAGGCGATGGTTCTTATTCTTCGATCCAAAAATCAGTATGTTCAATCCAATTAACATCAACTGAATCATATGTTCTCTTCTTACTAAGCGTTTCGAATACATAATAAAGAAATTATAAAGTCAAAAATAAAAATAAAAATATGGAAATAAAAACAAAACTATAAAATACATGTTCTTCATTATCAGATTATAAGTAACATAAACATGGTCATTAAGTCTTTGATGTTTCAAACGATTTCGTTTCTTTGTATGAATACGTTCAAAAACACTCTAATTACGTTCACAACCTGATGCAGAAGCTGTTTGACTGAGTAACTTAATAGTGAGTTTTCTCAATGTTAGAGCACTGTTATCGAATGATATCCACCACTCATCTGTATTTTAAATTAATAGTACTTATGATAAAATATATATTATTAATAAGTAAATAATGAATTAAAAGTATAAAACTTACCTGGTTGCATTTTTTTCATCATAAGTTCTCTCTTTTCTAATGATCTAGTAAAACTCTCTAAGCCTTCACGATATAATTTAATTTTATTTATCGCTTGTGATTGCTCTTCAATAGAGAAAATACCTTTGCATTTCAATCACAACAAACAAATCGCCTATAATATTAATTGAATGTGCTTCTCCACTAAATAAGCAATAAGGATTGAGAAAATAAGCTGTTAAGTGAATCCTTTAGTAAGATGTTTATCCCATTGTCGATTAATAATATCTATATAAGGCTTGTATAATTTCTCCTTCCCTTTAAAAAGATTTATAATTATTTTGTGAGCTCTATACATACCATCATATATATACACGAAAGATGGCTTCTCATATGAGTCAACAATC
>JAOSBL010000211.1:33304771-33323773 GCA_027568915.1 Erythroxylum roraimae
AATTCTTATTCTTGTATTTCCCTTATCAAGCAATACAAATTTCCCGAATTCCTCTGTTCACTTCTTATCTACTGTTGTTGTTACATTATTTCCTCTTCTGCGATAATTGTTCACTACATACATTTATCGTTATATTCTATTATGTTGAGTATTTCCTTTCCACGTGTATTTCTCTAGAATCTTCGGCTGTTAGCTATTGCTGTCAATTTTTCATTGGACAACATCAACCATATATGTGGGGGGAATGATTGCCTTGCACAGCAATCAATAAACGCTTTTCTCCTTTTCTGTCTTTGCACGATTTCTATTTTACTTTTTTACCTGCAAATCCCTCACATCGCCATTCCATCCTCTGTTCTGGTTCTTCTCCGCTGCTATGTCGCGTCTATTGTTGCATCTGTAGCGGGTTGAACATGGGTCACACCGACCCGGGTGGAGGTCGAAGATGATTGTTAATTTTTTTAAATTCTTAATTAATTAAGTTAATGTTTTCGTTTGTACTGGGTTAATTAAGCACTTAACCTAATTTTTGTGATTTTAATAATAACAACAATCTTTGGAATTAATATTTTTTTTGACTATTAATTATTTTTAATTTGTTTGTCTAATTTACTAAGAATTATACATTTAAAATTGTATGTTTAATAGTTATATTAAATTAGACAAGCAAGATTAAATAAAGTGATTTTATGCACATTAAAGTTATTTATTTTTTAAATAACTATTTGCATAAATTATATATGTAATTAATTGAAAATTGTATGTATAAATTTATTAACATTATATATGCAAAAGTAGATTAAATAATTTGTGCATGATTATTTGATTTATTTGCATTATTAATTATTTGATGCAATATTTAGTCTTAATTATGATTAAAGTAATGTGAGGTGATTCATATAATTTTAATTAATTAGGGAGTAGTGACAACATCTTCAATTGATTAAAATTATATATTTAAGTTTATGGATCACTATAAACATTAGTTGTAGTTAATCTCTCTCTCTCTCTCTCTCTCACACACACACACACATATAAAATAAAATTTACCCACATGAATTTTTGTTATATGTATATGATTAATTAGAATAAAATATCACATAATATTTTTTGATTTACCCACAGGAATTAAGAAAAGGAACATAATTTGATAGTTTTATCAAATGGATCTAATTAAGTAGAATTTTAACCCATAAGCAAATTTTATGTCACTAGATTCCTGAATTCATACATGATTTACATTGGTAAAGCATAACAAATTTTGGTCTCATATTTTTGGTTAAAATGCATGTATGTTTAATATTTTTTGCAGTTATTTTACCTGCAAATATCTCTAAAGTTAAGTGTGACATTCCCGAATTAAAGGGCGATAATTATAAGGTATGAAAGGAGAGTGTGATTCTTCATTTGGGCTAGATGGATATAGATTATGCTATAAGGAAAGACGAACCACCTGTTATAATTGAAACTAGCACTCCATATGCGATTAGTCTTTATGTCAAATAGGAGCGATCCAATCGTCTCTCTGTAATGTTCATAAAGACTAAGATATATGCTAGTATCCGTAGTTCCATTTAACAACATACTAAAGTGAAAGACCTTTTAAAGGCCATCAATGAGCAATTTGCCACATCTAATAAGGCTCTTTCCAATAACTTAATAATGCAATTGTCATATATAAGGCTCCCGAGATAAAAGGTGTGCGTGGTCATATCATGCGCATGAGGGACATAGCGACTCAGCTAGAAGCTTTAGAAGCAAAAATGTCAGAATCTTTCCTGGTTCATTTTATTCTGAATACTATGCCCCAACAATATGGCCTTTTTACAATTTCTTACAACACACATAAAGACAAATGGTTAATTAATGAGCTGTTGATCATATGTGTTCAAGAAGAAGGGAGATTGGCTATGGAAGAGGGTGAAAAAATGAACTTGACTATGCAAGGAAAGAAAAAGAAGGATCAGGGCAAAAATAAGGGAAAAGACAAGATTCCTCCTTAGCCCAAGATAAAGAAAGCATCAAAGTGTTTCTTCTGCAAAAAGAGAAGACACATGAAGAAAGAATGCTTAAATTTAAGAACTGGCTCGAAATGAAAGGTATTCACCTTTCATTTGTTTGTTATGAATCTAATATGGTTAGTATTAATCATAATACATGGTGGATTGATTCTGGTTCAACAATCCATGTTTCAATTACCTTGCAAGGTATGCACAACCTAACGAAACCAGTGGGAAGTGAACATTGCATCTATTTGGGAGGCAAGATAAGTTCACATGTGGAAGCCATTGGCACTTGCAGTTTGACGTTAAGCAGTGATTTTATTTTACATCTAGAAAATACCTTTTATGTACCAAGTTTTGCTCAAAATTTAATTTCTATTTCAAGACTTGTACCGTTGGGTTTTACCTTTATTTTTACAAATTTTGGCTTTCAATTATTTAATAAATCCAAGGTTCTTGGACATGGCGTTTTAATTAATGGTCTTTATTCTCTTAAATTATGAAATGATACTGCTTATACTTTTATGCATATTATTGTTGGGATAAAACGATGTATTGTGAATGAGGATTCCTCTATGTTATGGCATCGAAGATTAGGACACATCTCCATTGAGAGACTTAAGAAATTGGTAAATGAAGGAGTACTCAGTACTTTGGAATTTTTTGATTATGAGACTTGTGTCGATTGCATTAAAGGTAAGCAAATTAATAAGTCTAAAAGAGGTGCAAAGAGGAGCACAAATCTATTAGAAATCATACATACAGATATTTGTTGTCCAAACATTGATGCAAATAGTCCGAAATACTTATCACCTTTATAATTGATTATTCACGATATATGTATCTTTACTTACTTCGTTCTAAGGACGAAGCTTTGGATGCCTTTAAAGTTTTTAAGGCTGAAGTAGAAAATCAATGTGGAAAACAAATTAAGATCGTAAGCTCAGATAGAGGTGGAGAGTACTATGATAGATATACAGAGAATGGACAAGCACCTGGTCCATTTGCTAAGTTTCTTTAAGAATATAGGATTGTTGCCCAACACACTATGTCTGGTTCTCCGGATCAGAATGGTGTAGTAGAAAGAAGAAACTGAACATTAATGGACATGGTGAGAAGTATGCAAAGTAATGTAAAACTCCGTGATTTCTTATAGACTGAAGCACTAAAGACGGTTGTGTATATATTAAACTGAGTTCCAACTAAGGTTGTCTCAAAGACACCTTTTGAGTTATTTAAAAGTTGGAAACCAAGTTTGAGACATATACAAATTTGGGGATGCCCATCTGAAGTGAGAATTTATAATTCACAAGAAAAGAAGCTAGGCCTGAGAACCATGAGTGGTCACTTCATTGGATATGCTGAAAAATCCAAGGGGTATAGATTATATTATCCATCTCACAGCATTAGGATTGTGGAATCAAGAAATGCAAAAGTTCTTAAGAATGACTTGATCAGTGGGAGTGATCGATTTTGAGATGTTATTTCAGAAAAGGAACATCAAAAAGTTCATCCCTCTGGGTCAAGTGATAGATTGATTGTCATTCACACCCCTCAAGCATCAATAGGTGTTAGACAACCAATTGTTGAAATTCCAGAAGCAATTGATACCGATTCAATAGATCAAGTTGTTGATATGGAATAACAAGAAATTGTTGATCAACCAGTTGAACAACATGCTACTGAGGAGAATGTTAAAACAATATTAAGGAGATCTACTAGAGTAAGGCAATCAGGTATCTCTAATGATTATATTGTGTATCTACAAGAATTAGACTTTAACATCGGAGCCAAACATGATCTTGAAACATTTTCGCAACCCATAAGTTCTAAAGAATCAAACTTATGGTACAATGCCATGAAAGATGAGATGAATTCTATGGCATGTAATCGAGTATGGGATCTCGTTGCATTGCCTAATGGTGTAAAACCCATTGGGTGTAAATGGGTCTTTAAAACAAAGAAAGACTTATAAGGCAACATTGAGTGACATAAAGCAAGACTCGTTGCTAAAGGATTTGCTCAAAAAGAATGAATCAATTATACGGAGACATTTTCTCCTATATTAAAGAAAGATTCTCTTCGAGTAATTATGGCATTAGTAGCCTATTTTGACTTTGAGTTACATCAAATGGATGTAAAAATGACGTTCCTCAATGGTGAACTAGAGGAAGAGGTTTACATGAAACAACTAGAAGGATTCTCCTCTAGTGATGGTGAGCATTTGATCTACAAGCTTAATAAATCCATATATGGCTTAAAAAAAGCATCTCGTCAATGGTATTTAAAATTTCATGAAGTCATCACTTCATTTAGTTTTAAAGAGAACCCCATGGATCAGTGTATATACCAGAAAGTTAGTGGCAGCAAGATTTGTTATCTTGTGTTATATGTTGATGATGTTTTACTTGCAAGTAATGATAAGGGCTTATTATATGAGGTGAAACAATTTCTCTCAAAAAATTTTGATATAAAAGATATGGGTGAGACATCTTATGCCATTGGCATTAAGATCCTTAGAGAAAGATCTAGAGGCATTTTGGGATTATCTCAAGAGACCTATATCAACAAAATTTTAGAGAGATTTTGGATGAAAGATTGTGCAATAAGTGTAACACTCATAGTGAAGGGTGATAGATTCAATTTTAGTCAATGCCTAAAAAAAGAGTTTGAATAGGAATACATGAAGAACATTCCATATGCTTCAGCTATTAGAAGCCTAATGTATGCTCAAGTTTGTACAAGACCAGACATTGCATTCGCCATTAGAATGTTAGGAAATTATCAGAGTAATCTAGGTATTGATCACTGGAAGGTTGCAAAGAAAGTGATGAAATATCTTCAAGGAACGAAGGATTACATGCTTATATACAGACGGACTGAAAATCTAGAAATAATTGGGCACTCCGATTCAGACTTTGCTAGCTGCATTGATTCAAGAAAATCATCCTCATGTTATAATTTCATGTTAGCTAGTGGAGCTATATCTTGGAAAAGTGTCAAGCAGACCTTGACTGCTACTTCTATTATGGAAGCTAAGTTCGTATCATATTTTGAGGCCACCTCGCATGTTGCATGGTTGAATAGTTTTATATCTGGGCTTAAAGTTATGGACTCTATTTCTAACCCATTAAAGTTATACTGTGACAACTCAGCTGCGATTTTTATAGCTAAAAACAACAAGAGTGGAAGTTAAAGTAAGTATATCAACATTAAGTATTTATCCATAAGAGAACGTATTAAGGAAAAGAAAGTAGTTATTGAGCACATTAGCACTGAGTTGATGATTGCAAATCCTTTGACTAAAGGCATGCCACCTAAGCAGTTTAAGGATCATGTAGTACAATAGGACTAGGTTCTATAAAATAATGTCAATAAATGTACATTATTTTCAATATAACTCTTATTCAATGTAATGTTTCTCATATGGTTTGTGCACCTATAGGTATTCATTTTGTTATATTGAGAATCTTCATTAAGTTTGGACCTAGAATAAACATATGATTTATTCATTAAGTTGAAGGACTATGTGTGGAGATATAATATAATGTAATACACGGAAGATATTACTCGTTATAAGAGGACTTATTGCTATAATTTATATATTTTGTTTCTCTATAAAATCAATGTTGAATTACATGGACCAAGTGGGAGAATGTTGGAGTACTCTCGTAGTCCATATGATTCACAACCATCACAATGTTTTCGAAACGTTGTGATGGTCTGTTGTTGTCCGTTGTCTTTGTAATGGGCAGAGTAATATATTGACTGTTATGGGTTGTTTTTGGCTCCCTAACCTTCTACTTTCATTTTTAAGAAAAGTTTACATCATTAACTTGGAGTTTGAAGAGGTTAGAACATTTAGAAACACTTCATTTTTGCCAGTGAGATTTAATAAGTGGAAAAAGCTTTTTTCTTTTCTCGTAGCAATGGCTAGAGGTATGGTTGTTTCGGTTATGCTTTTGTCTATTTTTGGATATATATATAAATACATACATGTTGATATAAACGTGAGGAATTTGTATGTGATACATGAAATGAATGTAAATGATTTAAACTAACAACACATATACCACAATTATAAATATATAGAACCAAATACATAGAGTTAATCTGGTCCTAGACCATAATGGACCCCCTTTTTTTTTCCCCTCTCACCATGAGTTTTGAGAAAAAAGTTCGAAGTTGAATCATATAGATACGGCAAATTGAAGACGTCAAAACGTAGAATACCGTCTGTGGCCGGCTGCAGTAGCCCTCCGAACCTCGTCAATGTGCAATCTCGTACTAAATACATAGCAAATAGAAAGACAACTCTAAGGACTCACATCTGTGATTATACTATGAATTCTCCCTTCTCTTGTCCTCGTTTGGGAAAAATTAATGTTGAACATATTAAATCCTAATGCCAGATCATTCTGTTGAACTTTCCTCGTGCTTAACAATTATTCTTTTATCATGTTCTGCCGTCGTATCCAACCCTATATAATCCTAAACTAGCTTGACTTATTCAGTACAATTTGAGAAGAAACTACTAATCGAAGACTTGTCTAGTCAGTTCTTGACGATGTTTCACCACGTCTCGATCCTCTTCTTGTTAGTGATTTTCATGGTCACAGCTGCAACCATGAAAGGGGTTCATGCAGTGTACTACAGTGTCGCCAATAATGCTCCTGACACGATTGGTGGTAATCGCTTTGAAGCAGAAATTGGGGAGGATTACGCCTTAGAGCAACTAGTGCTCGCTAAAGATTTCACATTGACGCTCTTCCAACAAAGCGGGAACGATGATCGAAAAGTCGTTGATAGCATCAGTTTGTTTGTTGAGGTCAGTGACGTTGCAGTTCTCTCAATAAAATACACAGCCAATTATAACTACGAGATTCATGTCAGTGCAACTTATATAGGGAACTACAGTGGTAATATTAAAAATGAAACTTCCGGACTAATATACCATGCAATCGCATCTATATGGCAATGGAATGGCAATGGCCAAGCTCCCCGAGGATTGGTTACAGGGATTGCTGATTTTGTGAGGTTAAGGTCTGGTTATGCAGATAGTAATTGGGTGCAACCAGGGGAGGGTGACAGATGGGACCAAGGTTATGATGTCACTGCTAGGTTTCTGGACTATTGCGATCGTTCAAGTGGTGGTAGGTTTGTTGCTAAGCTTAACAGGAATATGAAATATGGATATTCAGACCACTTCTTTTTCCAATTACTTGGAGAGAGTGTTGATCAGCTTTGGAGTGAGTATAAAAGTGCCCATGGGAAATTTTAAGAACACTAATATATCAAGGTTCAGTAGTCTCATCATCGCATGTTCTTAATGATATTAATACGTCATAAATCAATTTGATATCTTGCACTGTAATAAATTTTTATACTATCAGCTCTCTTTTTTCTGTTATACATCCTAAATCAATGTGATATGAATATGATGATATCTTGCTGTGTAATAATTTTTATACTTCAATCGCTAGTTTGTTAACTAATAAAAATTAGTGTTATTCAATAAAATTATGGAACATGAAGTTAAAAATTAATTAATATGTAATCTAATTGAAAAATAAAAATTACTCCTAAATGAAAAACTATAACATTAAAAATATTAATAAAGTTAAATATAAAATTATCCATTAACATGTAGAAACAAGTTGAAATGAGATATATTGAAAATATTGGAATTTAATTTATAAAAAATTATTAAAATTATATTTAATTTTCCCTATGATAAAATTTAAGTTATGTTTTGCAAATAATTAAAATGACATAATAAATAATATAAATTTAGAATCAATTGTTTTAAAAAGAAATATATTGTTATTGTCAATAATATTTTTTTAGTTTTATTTAAACTAAGTCGAAAATGTAATATAAAGCGTCGAATTTAAATTAACTAAATGATCACATTTTACAAATGAAGCACATGCTCTAAAGAATATAATCATACATTAATTAAATACATAGAGCCATAAATATTTCTTTAAATACGACATATGTGACCATTTCTTTGTAGAGTGAAAATCTGAAGGATGTAGTAGTTTCGCAAACTATCTGATTTGACCACAGTCATTTCTAGCACATTCAAAAATTAGAAAAATTAAACGAACAAAAGTAAATTAACACTGAAATTTGTTAACACAATTCGACACACCTTATCTACATCTACTGGTCCCTCACCCAGCTTAATTACTTTCACCTGCGATACAACAATAGTTTTACTCAAGGTATTACAGAGCCGACTCACACAACCCTTGATATTGTCCCTTGTTCTCACTACCTGTGAAAGTAAATCACACTCAATAGTACGATCGTCTCGTACTAATCTTAACAGAGAATTTTTTCAACAACTTTTAACAATAAAGATAATAAAGGAACAACTCAAGTTATTAAAATAATAACGAACATAAACGAATACACTTGAGATTAAAAAAAAACTTCCCTAATTAATTCAGTTCTTCAATGACAAATCGAAAAGTTGTTCACCTAGAAACATAAACGTTTCTCTTCTGAAACGTTGTAAACATCATAGCTACAAAATTCATAATGGCTGTTGGAATTTTCCGCACACAAACATCACTATCGACAGCCACTAGAAACTTACCTAATCAACACTCAATCCACTCATCAAATATCACACTATCAACCAAGAATAGCAAATGCAATTTCTGGAATTTTCTCACACCATAACTCACAATCAACAGCCACAAAACTAACAATCCATGAACAATAAGATAGCCACCAAAGATTCATGCACACATCAATAAAACTCAGCTGCAAAAGTCAACACTTTCAACCTTCTTCACAGCCCACTGTTATAGTTGAAGAGATCAGATGGAGAATACCAAACAAAAGTCACACACAAAGATCAACTCTACAGCACTCAATGGTTATTCAAAAACAGAGGAATTAATATACAGCTGCAGAAAATATCCATAAACCCAGAAATGTATATAGCCCACTCAATTCAATAAACATCCAGCCAAATCATGCAAACATCAATAGACAACTGCCACAACTCACTGGACTCCTAACCAACAATGAAGACATTTGGAAAAGGTAGCTGCAAGGATTTTTCTCATACTCACGAATTACCCAAAATAGACGTTCAGAATAGAGGAAGAATGCAGCTGCCAACTCATGCATGATAATTGATTTTTGCAGCCTACAAAATCACACCAGAAGAGAAAAACGCAGTAGCACTATATGGATCAAGAATAAACGTGAATTTACCTACAAAAGTTGATTCAAGATAGCCCCCGAAACCCTGCTCCTAAGTCACTCAAACCCTATCATTTTTCCCTTCAAAAACGACACTGTACAGCCCCACAACATACATAAAACACATCAACACAACTGCTATTATTGTCAACCAAATCTCCAATAATTATTCTTCCTTAAATATCCATTATCAAATTCCATCTTAACCAGTAATTATCCTTCTTTAGATGTTGATTATAAAATCCCATCTTAATTAGGATTTGAAACTTATCAAATTTATCTTGAAAGAGTCCCACAAAAATTTAACTAAATCTAATTATCAAATAATATCCAAAATTAAATAATATCTTGACATATACCTTAACATAGAGCTTATCTTAATTTGGTATATTTGACATTGTCTTAAATTCTTACAGTTTGAGGTGAACTTAACTTATGGTCGGAACTTTTCAATTTTGGGATATTAACTAGGTATCCCATTAGTGAAACACATAATTTGAAATTAATGAATTCAAATCTTGACTGAAAACACAAGATATGACTAACATTATGTTAATGTTGTCCTACTAAGTTGGTATTAGAAATATCGAACATCATCATTGGATGTTGAGATCATCATGGAAGTATTCGATCATACATGTGAATATGAAAGGATTGTAGCTTACCAATTTCTGACCTCAGAAACAGTCGGACTCGTCAAATTAGGCCGTGGCCAAGGGAATAAAAGTAGACTATTACGTCTATTTCCTTAGCTGAATTACGAGTTTGCCCAGCCTGTTAAGGAGTAAGGTGCCACTTTTACATCCTAAACGCTTTAACTTATTTGGTTCTTCATTGAAATGTTAAAGTTTGACTTTATGCCTTCAAATTTTTACAAGAATAACAGTTTTCTTCTGTGATAACAAATCTGAGAAAAATTAAAACACAGAAAGAATAATCCAATCAATACAAATGCTTCCGTAATTTTATTTAAAACAGTAAGAACTTTAATTCTCAAACAAATAAAAGGTAATGCAGAGATGTTGAATACAAAAAAAAAAGAATATTAATCATTGCTTATTTTAGATAACAAAGAGATAATTGAAAATTCTTCTAGCACAAACCTACCGTCCGACTATACTACATCTAGATTTGACTACTTGCTTAAATTAAATAAAATGAAATCAATCAAATCAACTGGGATGATAAAGACTTTTTTTTATTTACTTTTGTTAGACCCTGAGTAAACCTATTTAACACTTTGTAGGATGGCCAGAATTTTCAAGCCCTGAGGTTAACCCAGCATACCTCATTTTCTTGAGAAATAAGGTTCAATAAGGATATCTTTGCATGAAAGAAAGAAATAAATACAAATAAAATATTTTTAACAATGTTCAGTTAATTGGGTATGAGAGTTGTTTTTAATAGTTATTAATAACTCCCTTATTGTTAATCCTAGTTAATTGTAAACTTTAATTAGTATAATCTTACACAATTTGTCCCTTTATCAATGTCAACATAGCTTAACCATGATTTTAACAAGTATTAAAATTCTGCGAAAGTTTGAAATCCATAAAAAATATGTCTCCAAATAAGGTTATTTGTCAAAAATATGGCTTTGTTCAAAGTTATGGATCTCATTGTTTCTTCTAGAACATGGATAGTGGCTTAGACACAGTCAAGTCCCAAATTGTTGATCTTCCTAGTCTGCATATTTGGATACAACCTAAGAAAAGGACGTAATCTAGGACATGGATCTCTTTGCTTTTCCACACATTTAGTCATAGTTTGTAACATAACTATGACCTACATAGTGTCTTCCAAAAAAAAAAAAAAACTTTCACTACATTAATATGCTCATTTTTTCAACCCACGTATTCACCTTTGTATTTAAGAGAGAAACATATTATAGGATATTCTTGTGACCTAATTTATGTTCACTTCTAAGAAAATACTCTAAGATTGCACCATGTATATCAGTCCCTTTTATCCTTGAACTGCTTTGTGTTTGGATAATCCTTAATAATATGTCTGGTTTGCTCGCACTTGTAACACTAAAATGTCTTTCTACCCTGAGATTTCGACCTAAAACTCCACTTAGACTAGCTATATTTCCCCTACTTTCTCCCATGATCCTAATTTTCCCTCGTATATAACCTTACACCTTGAGGATATTCATTGGTGTCAAGTCTCCGTTGGTTAGAAGCCAATAACTTAACAACTGTCTCCTGAGTGTTCATAAGAAAGAGGTAACTAACAAAGCAAAATAATCTCCTCTCATTCACAAAAGTTGCATCAAGCCTTAATAGATCAACAAATATTTGATTAAATGCAGCGATGTATTGTTTCCTATCAATTCCCTCTTGTAATATTACCTCTTTAAATAATTCAATCTTTGTATTGAAGGAGGTAATAAATGCATCGATATATTGTTTCCTATCAATTACCTCCTTAAATAATCAAGAGGTTAATAGAAAATGACGTGGAAAAGATACTATTCTAATGTTTTGACAAATAAAACTTGTATGCAAAATCTTCAAAGCACCTACTTCGATAGTTATATGGAAGCAAGTAATTTGGTTTAATAAAATTTGCCTAAAGTTTCATTCATCTTGTGGCTAGTGATTAAACAAAGACTTAACACAATAGATAAGCTCAGACATGATACCATTAGCAACACCATATGCAAGTTTTGTAGCCAAGTCCCAGAATCTCTTGACCATTTATTCTTAAATGCTGTTTTTCCAATAGATAATGGAATTAAGCATTCGCTTTCTACTAAATTAGATGCATAGGAAATAACTGGGAAAAGATATTAGAATGGGCTGAGCAAATTATATATAAACATAAAAGAGATTTAAAGTTTAAACTTGCTTTGAAAGGTGGAATCCATATTATATGAAGGGAAAGGAACATAATAATTTTTTAAAATGAAGTACAAAAATTCACGTCTTATGTTAAAAGACATCTAACTAATGAAAAAGAGCATTATAACTAACAAAATCCATTCTCAGATTATTATGGATATGGCTACCAGCTAGAATATTTCTCCACCTTAAGTGTTAAACTTGATGGATAAGAAGCTCTTTTGTTCATATCTATCTAGCCATTGTACACTCATTTAGACCATGAGAACTGTGAATTATAGATCTTCAGTCTAACCTTCTAACACTTTTTTCTTATGTTCTTTCGAGGTGCTTTTAACCCACGTTATGGGTTTCGTATCTGAAAATCGGTACGAAATTATGTTTAAAGGTGCAGGTTTTTAGTACTGCTCAATACCAGCAATTCACATAGCACCGACCGATACTGAAAACTTTAAAAAATAGGGGAATTATTTAGCAAAATTTTCAATTTTTTAAAAAAATCTTCTCGCCTCTTGCCTCCCCGTCTCCCTTTTGCAAAGTTTTTTTAATTAGCTATTTACTTATTTAGTTCAACTTTTATTTAATTTTAAAAATAAAATAAATATTTTTATTACTAATAATAATTATAAATTAAATAAAACTTAAAAATAAATTATTTTTATTTAAATTTATTTTAATCTTTTATATAATATTTATTGATAAAATATTAATAAAATATTTTATTTTTAAAAATAAATAATTTATGAATTATTATTTATAAATTAATATTTATTTTAGATATATTTTAATTATTAAATCAAATTTTATTGGAAATTATATATTTTAAAAATATTTTTCAATTTAGTTATATTCATTAATAATTATTAAATTAATTATATAAATAAAATTAAATTTTAAATTAAAATTAAATTATTTATCATTTTAGTATTAATTAATTTTAATTAATTAAATATATAATATTAAATTAAATTGTTTAAATTGTTATTAATAATAAATATATTAAATAATATATTTTAATTGATAGTAAGTTAAATAATATATGTTTTGTTTCAGGTGTCACTTCTAGTTGGTTATTTCTCATCACAAACTCTTGTTGTAAATTATAATAAGATCTTTATTGTTCTTTTTATTTGATGTTTTAGTGTAATTATTATTTATTATATGAAGAAATTGTAATACTTCAAATACCTTGTATTGTTCTTAATTTTATACTTGAATGATGATTAAATGATTTTTTGTATATCAATTATAGTTATTATTTATATGTGAAATATGTGAAAATGTATGTTAATAAAAATAAATAAATTGTTGTTATTTTAAATTCTTATTATTATGAATTTTGAATACATGGTTGATATATAATTATAAAGCATACAATATAATATACTAATACATTATTTTATAATTCTAAAAAATTCAGGGACTAATTTATAAATTTAAAAAATTACCCGAAATGGTATCTGGTATTAACCGATATCGATACCGGTACAGTACTATATCAAAACTTAATCCGATACTAATATCGGTACGGTATTTATAACATTACTTTCAAAAACTTGCTTTCTGTTTTTGCTGCTATATCTTGCTTCCCTTCTAAGACTTTCGAAATTATTTTATATTCATCTTAAAGGGGATAGTGTAATGATCGACATTATTGGTCTTGACATTAATATATTTCAAGTAAATTTAAGCTGGAGAGAATATGAAAAGATCACATTAATTATTCAAACCTCATAAACATGGACTTGTCAAATTTGACATTGGCCTAGCTAGTACATATGTCCATTTCTTCAATCAAAGTGTCAGCATAACAAAGAAGTTGTACTTTAGACTATTATATATATTATTTATAATTATACATATTTTTATTATAATAACCGATAGTTACTGCAATAATTCAAAATTTTAATTTGTTCAAAGTTGAAGTTGTGAGTCATTATCAGTCTTTAAGTTTTTCAATTAATGAAACTTGGCTTTAATTAAACTTAAGATTTTTAAGTCCGAGGTATCTACGCAAGCCTGAATTTTATGGTGAAGGATAATATAATACTCCATCCTATCCAAAATAAAAGTCGTTTTAGAGGAATTTTAATTATTCAAAATGAGTGTCGTTCGTGACTTTTCATGCATGTTTATGATTTTACTTTCAAAATTACCTTTTAATTTCTGTCACATCTTAATTACACAGATTATATTTTCAAAGCACTTCAACATGTAATTAATAAGGGTATATTAAATACTCTCTCTGATTCATAATAAGTGTCGTTTTAGATATATTTTAATTATTCAAAATAAGTGTCATTCTTGACTTTGTATGCATGTTTATAATTTTATTTCCAAAATTAACCTTTAATTTCTCTCACATCTTAATTACACAGATTATATTTTCAAGGCACTTTAACATGTAATTAATAAGGGTATATCAGACATTTCATTAACTTTCTTAATAAGTGTGCATTCTTCTAAAACGACACTTATTATGAATCGGAGGGAGTATTTCATTAACTTTCTTAATAAGTGTGCATCCCTCTAAAACGACTTTTATTTTGAATAGGAGGGAGTAGGTCATTTACATAGAAAGGCAGGAAAGACATATGAGGAATCTAGCTAGACATGCCTTCACCTATAGCATTTAAGGTGGAGTGCGTTAACTAATTGTTTCAATCATAGGTTGAAGGGCTTTAACAAATACAAAACGGAAGTTATCTCCAAGAATTTTGTCAAATGATTGCGAGTTTCCATGATATTGAGGAGAATTAGTTGAATTTTTATTGTAATTATAAAATTAAACGTTTTGCATTAGTTTTCCTTAATGGTCATCGACACTACAATAACAACCTAACATGGGATTTGCCATTTTGATTAAAATTGGCTAATCTAAAGTAGTAGTAATTCCTTAAGAATGATATTTTCGATGTTATTTTAAATTAGTTTATCAAAATGGGACTAAAAGTTAAGACGTAGCCCTATGAACTTTATGGTAAAACAAAATTAGGCATCAAGAAACTCATTAGCCTAGTTATTTACAAATAAACATTTACTCTTACCATAATTGTCTCTATATAAATCCGTAAATAACCCCACTTATACCACCTTCCTCGTCCAAATTGCCATATCCTAAAGAAAAATTAACAAAACAAAGGCTCTACTTTGACCATGTCCCAATTTCACATTCTCTTTGTCCTCTCTTTGCTATTGTCACTGACTCTAGCAACCGACGCTCACGCACTGGACTTTTGTGTCATTAACAATGCAAGTTCAACCAAGGGTGCAGATCGCTTCATGCGAGAGCTTGGGATTGGCTACACCAAGAGAGAGCTAATTGCTTCTACAAGTTTCATATGGAGTCTGTTCCACGAACATTCAGCGTCAGATATTAAACACGTCAAAAAGGTCACCCTGTATATCGATGTCTTTGATGGCCTCGCATACACAAGTAACGATGAGATTCACATAAATGCCGATTATATAGCAACATATAGTGGTGATGTGAAAAGGGAAATCACGGGAGTTATTGTCCATGAACTCGCACATGTATGGCAATGGTCCGCTAATGGTCAAGCACCTGGTGGTTTGATTGAAGGAATAGCTGATTTTGTTCGGTTAAAAAGGGACTATGTACCAAGCCACTGGGTTCATCGAGGACAGGGTGATAACTGGGATCAGGGGTATGATGTTACTGCTAGGTTTCTGGATTATTGTAATGATCTCAAGCCTGGGTTTGTGGCCAAACTTAACAAGAAGATGAAACATAGTTATAGTGATCGCTATTTTTCGGATTTGCTTGGGAAAAGTGTGGACCAGTTGTGGAGCGACTACAAGGATATATATGGGAAGTAGTAAATCTCAATGTCTACCAGTTATTCACGTGGAGAAGTTCATTTACAGCGAAAGCGTAACAGGGAAATAATTAAAGATATATATTCACTTAATCAGTGCTTTGATGATTGTTGCAAGTAAGTTAATAACCTAATGAAATGTCTGACTGATAAAAAAATCAAGGTTCTTCCTTTCAGACTTTTCTTCTATTTACTTTGTGCAATAATGGACAATTAAGAACTTAATATTTAAATATTGTTTGTTGAGATCAGAGAAGGTGTTTACAACAAGAACAAAGAAGGAAAACAAGAATATAAGAAGATTTCAACGAAATTTTTTAGAAAAATGAATATTGGATTAATTATAGACAAAACTATATCAACATTACAATGAGTTCAAGTCAGGCTCTATATAGACTAGTATACTACAAGAAGAGATTAACTATAAAACATAGAAATCTACATTAAATATACCATCGAGTCCCCCATTAGAACTTTCTGCATAGTACAGATGGAAACAATTCCAAATCCCCTATACTTTTTTGGATACCTTTGCATTCTTTGCATGTTCACTTCTACTTAACCATAACAAAGCTTTAATGATTCTATCGACATTTTTTGGTAAAGCAATATGAATCGTCCAGTGTAGGTATAAGCTGATCAATACATAAATGATAAGCGTTAGCCTAGCAGCATAGGATAGGAATCTATTTGGCCGAGCATTCACTCTGACCTTGACTTTTTCTATAAGGGACAAGCAATCTTGATATTTGGGTTTAGAGGAGGTAATCAGAACTCCTAAGTAATAAAAGGGGGTAGAATGCTTACTAAGCCCCACAATGCCCAATATATTAGAAATATTCCTAACATCTGCTGAGAGGTAAAGACAACTCTTCTCGAAGTTATGCTTTAAACCAGACCAAGTAGCAAATAATTCCAGAACTTGCATCATCATAATCAAAGAGTGAGGATCAATACCACATAGAATTAAAAGATCATTTGCATATAATAAGTGGGAGAGATTGAGAGCTCTATATTGGTAGTGGTATTGAAACCCTTGTTATAGGATATCAGTTTAGATGTTATTCTAGAAAACCCTTCCGTGATAAGAGTAAATAAATACGAAGACAAAGGACCACCTTGGCGAATTCCTTTAGCAATATAAAGAGGTTTAGTTGGTATCCCATTCACCAAGATGCTTAAAGATGGGGTTTGAATACAGAACATTATCCAGTCAATAAATTTATAAAGCAAATACAAATCTTTCAGAAAAATACGAATAAATTGCCAACTTACAGTATCAAAAGCTTTGTAGAAATCAATCTTAATAAGACAACTTTTGAGATTCTTTCCTAAGTTGTGGTCCATCAGTAATTCTTGAAGTAAAAGAATATTGTCTCTAATTTTTTTTTGAAAAATAAAAGGAAAATATATATCTAAACTAACGTTACAATGAGTTCAAGACTATACACAACTATAGAAAGCAAATCTAACACAACTTATTTACATAACCAAGCTAAAGATGCCAACTATACTTCATGTCATTAGATAAGGTAGTGTGCATATTTTTTGCTATTAAAGAAGATCGAATCCAATTAATTATGTTCTTCGCAACTCGATAGGCTCCAGTTTCCTTGTGAGCAAATAATCGCGATTTACGCTTTCCAAAGGCCGTAGATGGTACAAAGTAAGGCACCTTGATAGATGATAACATTAAGATAACCCTTCCGGGAGTATCTAATATTGCGATCAGGAATGAAGACTCCTTAAGCTAGGTTGATAACACTACATATAGCTTGCTTAAGTCTTTCAGCAAAAATTTTGGAAATCACTTTATAAATGATGTTACAGCAAGAGATAGGACGAAAATAATTCATGCTCTGAGGATGGTGTTTTTTAGGTACCAAGCAAATGAAAGTTAGGTTCATCTCCTTGAGCATTTTGGAGGAAGAGCATTTTGGAGGAAACAAAGAATTCCAGCACTACATCAGTGAATAGCTTACTCGTGATGTCCCCATTGCTTTGAAAAAAGAGTGTTGAGAAGCAATCTAGCTCAGGGGATTTAGAAGGATGCATACTGAAAAAAAAACCCTTTAAACATCTTGAGCAGTAATGGGGGAAACTAGAAATTCTAGGAGGTTTTGGTCAATTGGACAATCATGCAGTTGGAAAACATTTGGACTAGAAGTGGTGGTATTATCTGAACCCATTAGATTCAGAAAGTGTTGTCTGGCAAGCTCTTGAAGTTGATTCTGATCAGTACATTCCCTGCCTAAACTATCTAGTAACATATTGATCCTATCGACATTCTGCCTAGTGAGTAACGTGGAGTGGAAAAATTTTAAGTTAGCATCACCCTCTTTCAGCCAATTCAACCTAGCTTTTGCTTAATAATGGAATTCTCAAAGTTGAGACCTTCCTAATGCTCCTAGAGGCATTGGTGTTCCACAGATCTTAAAACAAGATTGTGTGGAAAATCATAACAAGCACCCTAAGCTTGTGTGAGCTTCTCCTTGAAAGATGTGAGGGGCTGGTGCCTGTTAGACAAGAACCCTTTAAGGGCTAGTTTCACCATCTTGAGTTTTTGCATAAACTAAAAAGCTTTACATCCAACTATCTCAGTATTCCAGCAGGTGCCAATTACTTCAGTAAAGCCAGCCATTTGTGTTAATCCATTGAAGAATCTAAAAGGTGTGCCTATTGTTCTATGTTCTGTCATCCTTTGGATCAACATGTACGAATGATCCAAAGATAGATTTTCACCAAATGTACATAAGATTGAGGGAACTGCAGCCAAATCAAGATAATGAAAAAGCAGTCCCATTCTTTTCAAATGAGCAAGTTGCCTTGTTGATTGTTGGACCATGTCAATAACCGTCCAGTATAGGTAATGTTGGGCACCGTTACCGGAACCCAACTCTTAACGAATTTCCATCGATTTTTTTTAAAGCTCCGATACCATAAGCATCATCATCTCATTTCTACTTGCTCTGATACCGAAACCGAATACAAAATTGAAATCCGAACAACACACACATGCGGAAGCGAAAACAAACGACGTGAGCCGAACGGAAACACATCGAACGCGAATCGAATACAAACTAAACTGAA
>JAOSBL010000211.1:33350239-33364068 GCA_027568915.1 Erythroxylum roraimae
CATAGTCAACAGAAGTTAATTAGGGGCTTTTGGGTAGGCATGAAGATGGGGGTTAAAGTTATTCGTCAGAAAATACCGATGAAGGGCTAAACATCTCGACGGGCTGATGATGTTGTTGTTCTTTGTTTTAAAAATTCTAAATGTGGTTTTGAATTTTAACAAAATACATTATATCTATTAGACCAGAAGTTAATAAATTAAACTAAAATTTACTAATCAAACTCTTAACTAATCTTTTACCTAACATGATTTAAATGTGAAATGAGGCTTTTAACATTGTGGAGACTTAAATCATTAAAATATATGAAAATGAGGGTATTATGATTTCAATCACTTTGGTTAAATTAAAAACCATCACAATCACTATTATTAAGAGGACTTGAAATTAGGGTGATAAAAGGGTTTTGATTCAATTTAACTTGAAATCCACTAACAAAATTTGATTTAATTAAGATTTGAAATAAATTTGAATCTAAATTTAAAAAAAATTGAACTAGAAACTCAAAAGACTCCATTCAACAAGACTCAACCCTATCTAAACCTAATATTTTGACAGATCCTAAAAAAAAGTTTAAAATTCTAACTTTGAATTATGCTTATTAGCATATGAGCCTAAGCTCGATCTAACTCATTATCACTTCTACTTGATATTGCTTGTGAATATTTTAAAAAAAATCATTCTAATAATAAAATTCTAGTCATTATTTATAATATAATATAATATAATTATAAGTTAAATAATTAAATATTGCCAAAACTAAAAAAAATCATAACAAACATTTGAATAACCAAAATTGTAAAGTTGACATATCATGTATCACAGGCTAATTATGCCATGGCAGAGATATGACAAAACTAAACTTCATATAAAGTATTTGCCTAAGTCTTTTGCAATATTGACTTATCTTTATTGAATATTGACTCGAGTCATATTGCAATATCGTTTTGGTCTTGAAATTGCAATATTCATTCCACTAAAGTCGGTAACAAAATTACAGCCCATAAACAATGATCAAGTGCATATTCCACCTCAACATTTACAATAGAATATAAGTTGAACCCTAACATTTTAAAGAATTCAAATCGAACTATTGCAACAACAACAATACTCAGTATAAATCATGCTGAGATGCGGGGTCTAGAGAGGTCCAATAATATGCAACCTTACATTTAACTAGTAGTGAGGTTTTTTCCAACTCAAATCGATCTCTTACATTTTAAAAATGTTCAAAACACTCTAAAGGAACGAAAAATTTAACAATATTAACTCCTTGTCGGTTAAATGCCACATTAGCATGACGTAACATTTTTTATTTTTAACCAAAAATGAGTCTTATTGCCACATGACTAGTGGGACCTACCTTTTAAAATGTATAAAGTAAAAATGGGATCACTTTCTAGTTAATTTAAATATATAATTACATTAATTTCTTGTAAATCGAAATTTAGGTTAATTAAAATAAGTAAATCCATTATTATTACATACCTAATTAAATGACACATTGTGAATCTGAAATTAGGGATTTGTCTAAATCCCTAATTCAACTATCTACTTCCCATTTCCTCCTCTTATTACAGATACACAACTCCTTCCACATCCCCACACTTGTGTGGAAACTTTCACAGCTTCATCTACATGTCTCGCTCACACACATAGTCGCCTACTCCCTCATACTTTACACCCATATACTGCTTCTCTGGCTTGCACCAATCTTGTCTTTGTTTATATCTCATGTTGCCTTGGTTTTTGTCTCATCTTGGTTCTTCACTTCTTTAGTAAAACCCTACGGTTACTTCTTGTTTTTGTTAATTTTTTTTGGCTAAACAAACTTTTTCTCTATGGGTTTTTCTTTGGCTTCATGGAAATTTTCATGTATTTTTCTTTTTATGGGATGCTTGATGTACTTATGGTGTTCTTATAGAGTCATAAGCTACTAGTAAATAGTTTAATTGTCAATCATCAGGGTTTGATGAGAACGCACCATTAATGTACATAAACTAGAAATCAATGAAGGATATAGTATTAGCATTTATAGAATTGCTAGACAATTAAATAGGACAGAAGCTAAAATCATAGATATTCTACCAATGTCATCCTTGTAAAATTATAATTATGCTTATTTATTTACTCAAAATCATAGATGCTTCTTCAATGGTTCAGAGACTGAGGTCCATAATGTAGCTTGATTAGTTTTGTTATATAATAATTTGGCTGATACTTGGGATTTTTTCTGAACTAGAAAGATAAGTACTTAAGATTGTTTCTTCATCTCTCCCTTTTCGAGTTATTATTTTGCTTTGTGTGGAATCCATCGTGTTTGATTTTTTTGGGGAAAGATGCAAACCAAAAAGTCTTGTATTTACTTTACAATAATTAACAACATATGGCATCAAGAGTTTTTGCCTTTTCAATATAATATAAACGAATATAAGATGAATCTATAGCTCTCGTATCATTTATTTAGCATCCACTAGTGACACAATAAGGCTATGTTTGGTTGAGTGGTTATTAATGGAATGGAATGAAATATTATTCTATCGTTTGAAAGGGGGGTTTATAATAGAATGGAATGGAATGGAATGGAATAGGATAAAAGGAGAGGGTTTCACATTAAATCTCATTTTATCCTAAACAGTAAAAATAATTTACCTTCGATTTGGGGGGTTTATGATAGAATATAAATGATAAACAACATTTCACTATATTATATTATAAATCATTCTTCCAAACAACATTTCACTATATTATATTATGAACCCTTCCGTTTCTCCCAAACAAAAAATTTATAATATTACATCTATTTACATTCCATTTCATTCCATTAAAAACCTTACTTTTAACCAAATATAGCCTAAGGATTTAAATTTCTAAAAAGAAGTGGAGAAAAACTAAAACTTGAGGTAGATGAAGAAAAATAAAAGGAACCTTGATGTCCCATTAACTTAAAAAGATCATTAACTTTTATAACCAAATTATTAATACCAAGTAGGTAGGTATTAGTCTCTTTAATTTTAGTAACTAATCTCAATTCCTATGGTTGGTAATCTAGTGGTGAGATGAGAGAAGTGTTATATTGGTAAGTAAGAAGAAAGTGAGATTGTTATTTATGAAGATGCCTTAATGGACATTTAGACACAAAACGTATGTTTCAGAGATAGGAGTATAGGACATAGTGTTACTCCAAAGTTCACCTCAAATGCAAGAAGTTCCACACAATTGAATAAGCTATATTTTTGTTCTAACAATTGACATGCATAGATTACAACCACTTACAAGATCAAGTAATCAATAGGATGAAAAATAATATTACAATATAAGAGTCAGAAGAACATGAAGCCTAATTAACAGCTGTAATAGTCATCAAGAAGTATATTTTGTAGTTTTATATCACAATTAATAATCTGAGCACTACGTTATTTATGCAAATATAGTAATCCTTTATAAAAATACTCCAAAAGCTCCTCTTCCCAACTCTTCTTTGAACCCATTTGTAATTAATTGCACAATGATATGGATTATACTAACTACATAAGTAAATAATTATTACTTATTTTTATATTTTATATACGTATTTATTTATTTATTATTATTAAATTTATTTTTATTTTTATTTTTTATTACTTTTTTTTATATGGATCTATCGGAAACACCACTCAACTAGGAGTAAAGTTACGTACTTCTAGACCTCTTTAGATCCCACATATCAGAGGGACTCTTATTGGGTTGTTATTGTTGTTGCATAAGTAAATAATTATACCATTAACATCTATCCATCTACAAAAGTAACAAATATATTTATATTAGTTAGAATTTACATACAAAATAACAACAACATCCACCTATCCATATATATACAAAAATACCAACTTTTATATATCCATCTGTAAACAAAAATACCAATAACAGAAGTACCAACATCATTTATCTATCCATCTATATACAAAAGTACCAACAACACATACAACAACATTAAACATTGCTTCCCTCATCTGCACTTGACTGGTAAGGTTGTTTATGTAATGGTTGAGTGAATGATGTTCGCCTCTTTATTGCTTCATATTATAACTATTGGAAATGCTGGTAGATTGTCCTCTGAAACTTTTATACCCATAGGTTCAAAATACAATTTGAATGTATGCAAAGCAACTTCCCCATGCTTCATTTTACTGCTATAAGAAGAGCTAGCAACCTACAAACACACATGTTATTAATATTATTCATTTGAATCAGTTATTAACAATGTAACGAATGCTCATATATAGAACTCCCAATGTTGCATTGTTGACTCAATACGACGATATCTTCAACTATGTTTGCATCGGTAACTTGTGAAGATGCCTCAATGATAACCTAATAAATATGATAAAAACAACATCGCAACTTTGGTATATGAAGCAATACAAGGTTTGATAATCAAAGAATGTTTTATATCTATAAAGATTCTAACCAGGTTAAGTTGAGTCTTCATTCTTATTTTTTTTTTGGCATTATGGCCAGAATTACCATATTTTCTACATTTTTGTACATTTCCCTTTCGATTCATTTTGTTTTGATTTTTCAAATTCTTAGGCTCATTTACTCCTCTTTAGCTATTTTTGGTCTCCCTGACATGACAATATTTGGATGTGGGATTAACACTTTTGCATTAATAGTAGGCCACAAAGTTGCACCCTTAATAGGTTGCAACATATGGTCATACAATCTGAGAAATTGAGCCTTCTTGTAGCAATCATCTACAAATATCTCCACCCTTTATTTAGAATGGTGCATAGCACTTATAGCATACTTGCAAGGGTATCCATATAGATTCTACGTTCAATAACTACATGATTAGTGTCTACCAATCTTTACAATATGCTTGTCATCATCCTTTGACATTTCATATGCCCCATCTCCATTCCATACTATTCTCCATTGCATTGCATCTTTCTTATTCTTTTCCAATTGCTTCATAATCGTCGGCGCAAAATCTAGCTTCTAAGAATGTATAAATTCTCTCATATCTACATGTCTCTTTTCCATTATGATTTTAATTGTTTCAAGCATATTGATAACTAACCTATCTCTTACTAATAAGGTCCACCCATTAAAGGTTTTGCTCATATTGTCATCAAAAACTAGGGATTTCGATTCAAAGAATGTTGATATATATTCAAGTTTTATTTTATCCAATCCTTTTAGCTACTAATTGAAACCTTCTGTGTATTTTGACTATGCATAATTCCATAACTGCTTCAACAAATCCTTTCCCTTCCAATTCACATGCCAATTATAATGCCTAACATATATCTAATGAGTGGCATATGATAATTTCTCTTATACAACTCTGAATAATCCCTAAAACATTGGAAAGAATTTAGTTAATATAAAAGAAATTGTATAACAATTAGTTAGAAATATATTAAAAATAAGATACTTTTTCATATCTAATATAACTGTAAGCCATTCACCAATATCTAATTCCAAGATAAAAGCCATCAAATTCATAAACTATGTCCACAGACATTATTCTTTACTCTACAATAACTCAAGTCAATGGATACATCCCTTCATCACCATTCCTCCCAATTGCATTCAATAATTGGCTTTGGAATTTTGTCTTTAGAAAGTAGCAATCAATATCAAAAATTAGCCTCAAATGCCTCCATTCTCTTTTTATGGCATAAAAGCAAATGTATAACCATTTGAACTAAAAAAAGAGATAAAGAAGTATGAAAAAATGTATAATCTTACATAATTGTTTGATGATATGCATAAATATAATTTTGCATACCTATAACAAAGAAATATCTCCATTCCTACTAGTTGTAATTACATTGTTGAACTTGGATTACTAATCCTAAACTCACATGTATAGATATTCATTCACAAAATCAACTGCCCTTTCTTTTCTCAATCTCCTCTTCGCTGCTTTACACATACTTGACGTAGCATTCAACTGACAAGGAGTTATCTCTATTAAATTTTCTGTTCATTTAGGATATGTTCAAACTTTTTGGAAACATTGAGGGTTCAATTGAACGTTTTAAAATGCTATAGTCTATCATGTATTATGTTATAAATGTTGAGGTTTAAAATACACTTTTGGCTCATAAATAATATATACACACGAATTTTTGTGAGTTGTCATAAAATTGTGGTTGATACGCTGCATAACTAATTCAGAGCAACAGACTGTTTTTTGTAACTTTAAACTGAAAGGGATATGGAGCAGAAATACACAAGTTAGAATTTGAACTATTCCTTCTATATCCATCTCATTACTTGCCCCCTCACAATCTGAAGCTCCAAAGCTTCCAATTTCTTGATAGACGTGAAGTAAAACATGAGATTAGGAACATGAAGGTAGCGACCTTGGCTTAATAAGGACTCAAAGTTTGATGATTACAGCAATGGAGGGGATTAAAATATGTTGTAAAGGGGACACATGCAGTAAGCTTTTTCCTTTTGCAAGTTGTAAAAGTTTAGGAATCATTTGTTTTCTGATCTTATCTTTTTTGTGGTATTTTTTGGCTACATTTTAGTTGTTTATATTAACATAATTTATATTTTTATTATTGATAATAATTAAATATTAAATTAATTTTATAAGTTAATTAAGTAAATAATTTTAATTTATAAAATTTAAAGTAATTATAAAATTTGAAATTCATTAAATTATTAGATTATATTGATAAGAATTATGTTAGTATATTAAATAATTAAATAATATATGAATAAGATTATGACTAAAAAACAAAAATAAAAAATAAAACTACTTTTATAATTTTTATACATTACAAAAACTTTAAAAAACACAAATAATTTTTTAAAACTCTTAACATCAGTAAGCCTTTTAAAGTATTAATAAAAAATTTTAATCTTGCGTGACAAAATTCATTACTTAATAAAATTAAGACTTCATACATTAAATGTCATTTTAGTGCTTAAATGTCATTGATTACCTAGGACTCCCAACAAGATCAACTGCTCCTATTACTCTATGTCAACTCTATTTTATGAGCATATGTCTATCCAATAAATGAAATCCACAAAAATTAAATAGATAGATGCTCATAAAACAAGATAGGCACGAAATAACGTCCTCTTCCAACATATCTCTTATGATTTGTTTTGTTTTGAAACATCAAAAAACAAACAAGCCTTAATATCGAATTACAGTAGTTAAAGTGAGAGGAGAGAAGCTTTTTAGAAGTTTGTCATCACAATGGCTGTTACAACTTCAGAGATGGATTGAAATTTGCGCCTTTCCTTAACAAGCAACTTTGCCATCTCCAGAGCCTGGCGCTCACATTTAGCTCGTTTGGCAGCATCAGCAATTGACTCAAAATCTTCAACATGAGCTACACCCACAATCCTCCTGTAAATTGAAAAGTTCAGAATGGTTGAGATAGCGCAGACTATAATATCTCCCAAGCAAAACAAAATAAGAAAAAAAATGCAGAAACCACAATTGATGAAGGAAACTTTCCATATCACCTTATCATTTTTGCTGCACCAAATCCAAGGGTGTCATGGAGCAGGTCTGTCATGAATTTCTTCTGCACGAGAAGCTGAAGTTCAGGATTGTTGTAAATTTCAGGAAGGTACGCCTCTCCATGGCCATTTTTGTGCTCATCCCAGAGGGCAGTAAACTTTTTATAGAAAAGAACCCAAGTCTCCTCAATGGTCTTTAAAATCCATTCTTTATACTTCTGCAAAAATGTAGCTTCCACGTGTAAAGCTGTAGACAAATTAATGAATACATATTCCAACACAAAACTCATGAAACACACTTTCAAGTTTATAAGCAAACTGAAACAAATACCTTAGAAATTTCAATAGAATGTGCCTAAATGGACATGATATAAATGAATACCTAAAAAACCAGTATGAGGATGTGGCCATGTACAAGTGTAATACAATTGAAAGAACAAAGCAAATGAACATGAGAAAAAGCGAGTATATCCAATAATAAAGGCCCCTGTAAACCATGAAAATTCAATGATTTAGCTTAAACAACTGAGAAAGTCAACATAGAAGATATAAACGGTAGGATTAGCCAACAAAATTCTAGCTTCAATGCTGACAGATTAATAATTTTGTTGGGGCAGCTATAAGGTAAGTAAATACACATCTAAAAATGGTAGTATATTTAGCAAGAAAACACTAGAATTTTGACGAATATAAGCAAAAACAGGAATATGAACAATCATAATACTGATTTTGTATTCCAAGTATGCATGAACACAGAACAGAAAGATATTTGTTCTGTACATACTTTTCTGTCATTCCATTGATTGGCATGTCCATCTTGAGCATAAAATGCCAAAATTAAGTTCCCAACAAAAGCACCAATATCAAAACCCATCGGACCGTAAAATGCGAACTCCGGATCTATAACCTGAGTTGAATCCTGGGTAACCATGACAGAGCCAGTATGTAGATCTCCATGTATTAAGGCCTGGGCTCTTTCACAGAACCTACAAGAATGTTGATAATGATAGATTAAGAAATAGATTAAAACGAACATAATAACGAAAATACAAATGAAGTAGTAAAATAGAGTCCATACATAGATTTCAACCCTGCAACTTCAAGTTTTAAGGTATTATCATCACGAATAGCCTCAGCGTCTTGGTCAAGATAAGGGGAAGTCCAACGATTGTATTGAGACAATCTGTAAGGATCAGAGAACACAACCTGCTCAGTAAGTCTGCATAACTCCACATTGCCACAAAATTCAGCAACTGCACAGAATTCAGCATTTGCAATCACGTTAGATGCATTGCGCATAAATTGTCATCTCTGTGACAGAGGAAAAGAGCATGCCACCAACCAGGAATAAAGGAAGCAGACCATAGGACCTACCATCACGCTTATGCTCCGTTGTGGTACGATAAATAAGGGATGTGTGGAACAGAGTCCTTGCCATATAGTTTGAAATATGTTCTGCTAGCACCGGGTACTCAATTCCAGCGATTAATCCTTTTCTGAGGATTATATGTGGGGGCTCCAAGTATCGCATGCCAATCAAAGACATGGTACCGTCATAATGATAGACTTCAGGCACATGTTCAGGGCATAACTTGCCATGTTCCTTGAGTGTCAAAGATTCAAAGTATGCTCTCTCCTTACTCATTGGCCATGATTCTCCTATGCAACGTATGTATGGAATTGCCTGCAATGAATCACAGACTACATCATACCACTAAACCACTGTTCCAAAATAATCTCCAAAGGTAAGAATAAGATACTTTAAACAACAGAAGACACAAGAAATTGAATGGACTGCCCATAGTCTATCAGTTAGTAGAGAACAATTGAATCAAGAACATCTACTAAGCATCAGGGACAAAGAACGGTAGATTATAAGCAAATGAACTTTTCAGGAGGAGCCTCAAGCTCGTACGAAAAATTCACCCTTTAGCCTTTTTTCCTAATATCCGCGTAGGCATCGCTTACCATTACATATTTCTAATTTTTTCTTCAGCTCAACTTTTTTCCGGTACCAGAGCAGTTTTCTCCCCTATTCAAACGAAAGGAAGTTTGAGAAGAGGAAAAAAAGAAGAAAGTAGCAGAGAAAGAAGCGCGCAAATCAGAGAGAAGGCTTTCGACATCCAACTCCATAAATGTTAAACACAACAACCTTAACACTAGTTCAATCACAAGATGTTCACTCAGATCAGAAACTCTGCAAAAGTTCCAAGGTTTTACAAACTTTTACCCTTCTCTCAGAGACCAAACCGACTCGCATGAATTACAACACAAGAAACCCATCAATCACCCACAAAATCAAATATCCAACTCTAGTTTAGTCCTTACCTGCTTAACAACAAAAGAACCAGTTGAACCAATAACAATATAGACGAAGTTGAGATTCCCATCCCCAACTTCTTTGATCTTCAAGTCATCGAACTTGTTACCAATTTTATCAGACAAAGCCGGCGTTGACTTTATGTACTCTATCAAATTTTTCTCGTCCAATGGGCTGAACTCCGAGAACCTCATTTCTGCGGCGAGAAGCAGCAGTTACGACAGAGGATGACTGGAGTTCAGACTGAGGGAAAGTAGACAAGTATGACTAATATGTGGACATGAATACCGTAGGCTCTGTTTATCCCCTATTTAAGATCTGAGGATTGGTTCATTGAACCTGGTCCCCGGGGTATTGTGTCATTGTGTGTCATAGGTTGTTTTGAGAATCCAAGGTTAGCATAGCTTGTTTTTTAAGTCACACATCAGAAATCGCCACTCTACACCCCTAGGGTGTCACATTCTTCTTTTTGGAGGATATTTGGGGACACAGTTGTCTTCGGCCCAACATATAATTTGTATTTTTCTCTCCTACCAAAAAAAAGGTAGCATTTCTTTTATAGTCATATTTCATAATTATTTTTTAGTATTTATCAAATAACTTTATTATTTACACGTAATAACTGCAAATTAAAAAGACAATAAATATACTTTATGGCGGTTAACTTCATATATGAATATTAGTAAAATTATGGAAAGTCAAGATCAGCAATTGCTTACCCAAGTAGGAATGTCCTTAATAGTTTCAACTCCTCACTTAAACTTTTCTTTAGGAGGTTTTTGAGTTCGAGTCACAAAAAAAGAAAAGAGAGGAAAAATTTTCCTGTTAATGATTCTTTAGGTCTCTGGGCATGCTCCTTGATCGGATCAATTACGAACTTCTCGCTTTTAACGGTAATGTGAGAGTTAGAGCTACTTGAGAACTCGAGGTTATTGAGAACCTGATGCTGAGCACCAGTGATCAATCAACAGCTGACCAATCAATATGTGACGACTTTTTGTGTACATAAAAGTGTACAGGTTACGTAGAAATCTGAAGAATCTTGAGATTCTAGATTTACCTCATCTAGAGCTCTTACGGTGGAATCTCATCATACATCATGATGACATCCACTAGATATTTAGGGCATAAACTCCAACCTTGAAATAATGTAATAATGCAAAAGTTATAAAAAAGGGGGCATGAATGTACTGAAGAATTCGGTGCAAAACGTCAAAACTCAACACCAATTCTGATTGATTTCTAATAGTTTTCGATTCCTCCAAAGAAAATATAATCACAAGCGTTCTGTTCGTTCTAACATGTTTTATTACCTTATCTAGAACACAATAGTATATTCAGTACTTACCATGTATTATCCAACATCATTCTCTCATCTCTTTTCTAGCCAGATAAAATGGAATATTAAATAACAAGAGATCACGTCTTATCTAACGTCCTTTGGAATAAATTCTTGTTTTATCTTATTTGTTTCTTATTTTAAGTTTTACTAATTTCATTTAAAACTCTGCTTAACTTAAATTAGAGTTTCATATTTTGGCTAGAATTTTCTTAAGTTGAATTAGAATTTCATATTTTGTTTAGAACTCTTCCTATAGATGAATAAGAGTTTATGTAAATCTATTTAAACAACTTTGGTGAAACGTTAACAAAGCCCTCTTTCAAGAAAATTTATATTCTCTTTGAAAATTTTTATCCTTCAATTCTTATATTAGAATTGTATTTGTTTGTCCTATTTTCGTTATGTCAAGTGTTATCAAAGCTTTGGATCTCACAAAATTTATTATTGCTAAACTGATGCTATGAACTCAATAACCACTGCCATATTTTGAACTCAACAACTGCCACCACCACCTCGATGCTTTGAACTCAACAATCGCCACTGCCACCGCCTCCATCACCACCACCCACCCTTCCCCGCCACTGCCAAATCTCAAATATACCTCCCAATCACAACAAAACGAACTCTACCGATAGAGAGTTTGCCCTCCTTTGCACACCCCAGAAAGAAACCTAGCTTAGCCCCTTTACTTTTCCAAATCTCTTGCACAAGCCTGCAAACAACCAAAGAGAATTTAGTTTCCAATTACAAATGGACATTGATTTTTCAACCCTTCTTTCAATCATCAAACAAACCACCTCTCCTAACCCTAACTCAACCCCTCTGTCCCCTTCTAAACCTTCTGCAACACTTCCCTCTTCCCCATCCTTTTCTACAACTATCCCTCTCCCTACCACTGCTGCTTCACGCAAGGGTTCTATCCCAACTATTAGAGACACAGCTAGAGAACCTAAGAAAACATGGAAATAGGTCGTTGGAGATAACTTTGACTCCTCTTTGGTGTTCAACCCTCCAATAGAGATTGATGGTAAGCTAATGGTGGCTCCTAGTCTAGATTTTTTACAGTAGGGAGCTAAGTCTTCAATGAATAAAGGAGGAAATGTTCTGGAAACTAGTGGCACTATTCTAAATGAAGAAGTTTCAGTTGCTCAAAAGAACGAACAAAGTCTATCAAGGGTTGATTTGCAAAATGGTAGTAATCAAGAGGAGCAGTTTGATCAGGTCACCTCTCGGAAAAGTATTAGAAGCAATAAGAAAAGCTCCAAAGGGAAAACAAATTGCCTATGACTTTGATTGTATGGAATGTGCGTGGAATAAATAATCCTTCAAAGCTTAATGCTTTAAGGGATTTTGTGCTAAAGGAAAAGCCTTGGGTTTTTTGAATGTTGGAGACTAAAATTAGAGAAGTGAATCTGAATAAATTGGTTTGTCTAGGTAGCAACTAGCAGTTCATTACAAACCATCAAAGTCATGTATATGGAAGGATTATTATAGCTTATGATGGTGATTATTTGAAAGTGGAGGTTCTGGAATCAAGTCAACAGCATATTCACACTATGCTTTATTTTAAAATGGAAAATTCTTAGGTTTTAGCTATTTTTATCTATAAATTCAACACTGTGTTCCAAAGAACTAACCTCTGGAATTACCGAAGAAGGATTAAGACTTCCGTAAATTCCCCTTGGGTGGTTTGTGGGGATTTTAATACTACTTTGTTCAGATCAAAGGCTTAAGGTAATTGTAAACTACTTAACTACTTCTCTGATATGTTTGATTGTATGCAAGAGGTGGAACTTATAGATCTAAAATCTGAAGATCATAAGTTTACTTGGACAAATAAACAAAGTTCTATTTGGCACATTAGGAAAAAAAATTGGATAGGGCTTTAGTAAATGTGGAATGGCTCCATACATGTTCAAGAAGCTCTACGAAATTTCTAGACCCTGGTATCTCAGGCCATACTCCTATAATGATTGATAACTTGTTCACCACCTTCAGAGTCCATCATCCTTTCAGATTTAACAATTTTTAAGTTAACATGGAGGGATTTCAAGAAGCAATAGCAAAGGGATTGGAGCATGGATGCTATGGGACTAAGCAGTACATATGTCTCCAAAAGCTCAAGGCTATAAAACAGGAGCTAAAGATTCTTAATTGCAAGAGAGGTCTGAATCTTTCTAAGGATATTGAAATAACTAAAGATAAACTCTCATCTATTCAAAAATCATTGGCAGAGAATCCCTTGGATGGTGCTCTAGTTACAGCAGAGAAGGAAGCTCTTAAGAATTACTTGGAAGTGGTAGATAATGAATGTTCTTTATTGAAGCAGAGAGCTAGATTTAATTGGATAAAAGATGGAGATAGATATACTAAGTTCTTCTTCAATTCTATGTTAGCTCGAAAGAATGCCAACAGAATCACCTCCATTAAAACTGAAGCTGGTGTGGAAGTTTTTGGACAAGATGACTTAGCTAAAGAAGCCATGAATTTCTACAAAAATCTACTAGGCTCAGAAGCTCCCCCATCTGAGTTGGTTTATGATCTTAGACAGTTTGTAACCACTACAATTCATGATCACGAAGTTTCTTGGTTAATAAGACCTATTACAGATCAGAAAATTGGGAAGGTTGTCTTTAACATGAATGGCTTTAAAGCTCCAAATCTGGATGGCTTGAATGGCTTTTTCTATT
>JAOSBL010000211.1:33380376-33413966 GCA_027568915.1 Erythroxylum roraimae
ATTCCTAACACTTTTATGAGGTTGATGAATCAAGTGTTTTACAATTTTTTGGGTAAGCTTAAAGTTGTATACTTTGACGATATACTTATCTATAATAAGTCAAAAGAGGAGAACTTAGATCACTGGAACAATGTGATTGGTATCCTGAGGAGTTTTCATGGGTTAACGACATTTTATAGACAATTCATTTGCAATTTTAATAGCATTGTGGCTCTTGTTGTTGAGTGTCTCAAGAAGGGAAAGTTCAAATCGGAAGAAGAACAATAGCAGAGTTTTGCAATCATTAAGGAAAAATTATATATTTTATATGTTCTAACCTTACCCAATTTTGATAAGTGAATTGAAGTTGAATGTGATGTTAGTGGAGTTAGGATTGCAGTTATGTTATCCCAAGAGAAAAAGCCAATAACTTTCTTTAGTGAAAGTTATATGATGTTAGGCAAAAGTAAGCTACTTATGATATAAAAAAAATTTATCTTGTTGTGAGAGCCTTAAGCACGTGAGAGCATTTTTAAATTAGGAAAGAGTTTATTTTGTACACTGGTCATCAAGCTTTAAAGTATTTAGGAAGTCAAAGGCAATTGAGAACAAAGATGTATGTCATATAGTCAGCTTTTTTTGATAAGTTCCCATATAAATTGATGCATATGGTAGGAAAGAATAATGTGATTGCTGATGCAATGAGTAGAACAGTTGCTATAGTTAAGACTTAATTATGAAAATCAAGGTTCTTGAGTATTTGAAGGAGTTATAAGAAAATAGTGGAGATTTTGGAGAGATATGAGACTAAAAAATCTCATGATGATTTTCATATGTATGATGGGTTTTTCATTAAAGGAAATCAACTTTATCTTTTAAGAAATTTGCTCAGAGAGAAGGTGATTAGAGGATTGTATGAGGAAGGCTTAATTGGTCACCTTAGTAAAGCAAGACTCTTGAAGAGGTAAGAAAGAGATACTCTTGGCCAAAGATGAGGAGAAACATTTTTACTATTGTGGAAAGGTACCAAGTTGGTCAAGCTTGTGAGGGACATGCTTCAAATGCTAGTTTGTAAATGCTATTGCCAGTTTCTAATGTAATTTGGGAGGATTATTTTATGGATTTTATGTTAAGACTTTCAGGATCACAAAGAAGTATGGATTCTATCTTTGTGGTTATAGACAGGTTTTCTAAAATGATCCATTTTATCTCCTATAAGAAGATAACAAATGTTACAATAGTTGCCAAACTATTCTTTAAAGAAATGGTGCAATTCTATGGAATTCCTAAATCCATCACTTCTAATCGTGATACTAAGTTTTTAAGTCATTTTTGGAAGACCTTAAGGGAGTTATTTGATTCTTTTCTTAAGTATAGTAACACTACATACCCACAAACTGATAGTCATATGGAGATGGTGAATAGTACTTTGGATGATTTGGTAAGATGCATATGTTGTAACAAACCAAAAAGTTTGAATTTCTTGATTGCACAAGCAGAATTTGCCTACGATAATATAGTCCATAGTGTTATTGATTGATCACCATTTTATGTGGTTTACACCAAGGTACCTAAACATGCTCTTGATCTTGTTAAGTTGCCTAAATATTCTAATGTTTCCCTTAATGCTGCAAATTTAGCTAAAGAGGCATAAGAGATTCAAGTGGAGATGAAGAAGAAGATCAAAAGAGCTAAATAAAAGTACAAGGCTTATGTTGGTCCATATAGGAGAGCTCAATTGTTTAATGTTGGAGATGAAGTTATGGTTTTCTTGAGCAAGAACCGAACGATTGGAGGTCATCAACAATAACAATAACAACACCCAGTAAGAGTCCAGTTGAAATGAAGGATCTTGAGAGATCTGATAGTACGCAACCTTACTCCTATACAACCTTACTCCTATATGGTAGAGAGGCTATTTCGATTAATGAAGGTCCTTAGAAACTATAACAAAAGAAGTATGGTCTGTTTAAAATTAAAAGGAAAATCAATGACAATGCCTACATTGTTAAACTACCTCTATAGATGGGTAGTACTTCTGTAACTTTCAATGTTGTCGATCTCTCACCTTACTTTCATAATACAGAGCTTAGTTATGTTGACAATAACTTGAGGTCGAGTTCTTTGACAAATGAGGGTGAACGATGAGACATTTGAATTCTTGAACAGAATAGGATATTCACTAGCATATAATCTCGCTTTATTCAACATCTTTCTCAACATTTCTAGCTGGACATAATGGAATATTGAATATCACATGATCATGCCTTATCCAACATATTTCTCTGTGCGAATTTTGAATAATTTCTTATTTTATATTATTTGTTTCTTATTTCAAACTTTACTTAGTATATTTGGTTTTTTCCTATTTTATCTAGAATTCTTCTTAAATTGAATTAGAGTTTCCTATTTTATCTAGAACTTTTTTTAAGTTGAATTAGAGTTTCTTATTCTATTTAAAACTCTTCTTAAGACAAATTAAGATTTATGCAAACCTATTTAAACTTTCAATAGAGATTAACAGAACTGTCTATCAATAACATTTATTTTCTCTTCAAAACTTTTTATCCTACAACTCTTGAATTAAAAATAAATTATATTTTATATCAATAAAACTTGTATTATTAGCAACATTATTGGAGCTTTAGATCATGCTGAAGGGGCAACTTGCGATGAATATCACAGGAATTAAAAAGTGAAAACTACAGCTCTACTTCAAACTTTTGGTAATTACTAAAAATTTACTTTCGCAAAGAGATGATGATTAAATATCCAATGAATTCTGCTATTTTGCTCACGTAATCTTTGGGACAAATTTCCTGTTTAGTCAGTCATATGCGAATCGTATGTTAGATTCAACAACATTGATTCTTTATGGCGAGTTCATACTTCATCTGTTGCTTCATCAATATGGCAAGTTTGATGCCTCCTTTCTGTTGTAAAAATTCACTTATAAGTTTTATAATATTAAAATTATGTTCTAAAATGCATAATATATCGGTTAAATAAAATACAGTCAAATGTACTTTGGTTCTAAATTAATTATTTCGATTTAGTGTCAGATTTTATTTAAAAAATTATATTTTTTTTATAACTAAATTTTAGACATCGGCCCAATGTCTGGTTAGCAGTTCTAAGTTTGCATACTGGAATCAATCCAAAAGCGCTGGATCGGACCCTGTCTTTCTAACTCAAGTGCTTCATGGATGTTAATAGTTTTTTATAAGATGATGTTAATAATAATCATCTCCCGCAGACTTCACTTTTAGGTTCTGCAGCATCAATTATTATTAGTTCTGTTTCAACGCCTTATTTGCTTGGCACTGGTGCTCCATCGTTTGGTGTTACAACTGCTATTGGAGACTTCAACACCATTTGCTGTAGGTATCAGGGCTGTTCCTATCGTTTTATAGGGCCTAGGTAAAATAAAATAAAAGGCCCCAATAAATTGACAATATATTTAATTTTACATATTTGTATAAAATATAAATGACTCAATTTATAAGTTTACATAATCAACTAAATATTAAATTATCATAACAATAAGCATAAGATGTTAAATTATAACGTTAAAAAAACTTGTCTAACATTAACTTATAACGTCAAAAATTACCAGCGTTAAAATTATTTATTACTACCTCTACCTGCAGCTTACGTAATCTGTAATCTTAGAACTTGCAAATTTGGTGTACTTACAAAGATGGAATTAGGGGGGCCCTTCCTATTGTGGGCCTAGGCAAGGGCCGGCACTGGTAGGTACCCGTACCTTTCAGTCTGGTTTGTTCTCTATCGACTGTAACCAATCACAAAGAAGTAATAACTGTGGAGTAATCTTGTTGGATTATCTTATCCAACAACACCTTATAAAAAATCTACAACTAATCGCTTTAGCTCATCTCTCTCCCTCTTTAGCTATCTCTCTTATTATTTTATATATAAAATAATACTACTTCAAATTAAAATTAAATTTAGACATCAAACTTTAATAAAATTGTAGTTGATGAATATTATTTGTATTATAATTATTTTTTTAGTTGAGCATTTCTTTATCATGTAATTCCGATCTCTCAAACTTGTCTCTTTTCTTACAAAAGATAAGGTTTTTATACCGTATCTGACCTTTAAACGTAAAAACTGGACATTTATAATTATAGGAGTTTACACGATTATGTATTGTGCATATCATTGACATGTGTGTGTGCCTCTTAAATATGAGTGTTTCTTTTGGTGTAGGTCATTTAGAAACAGTTTTTGTACTAGTTAAGAATAAAATTATGTATCACTGAACTTCTCTTATCAGCGAGATTTTTACTTATTTTGTTGTTACCGTGATCTCAGTAATCAAACACAAAAATATGGAGCCTACCAAGAATTGACTAACGAGAAGTGTTGTTGACTTGCTTGGGGGATGAGAAAATATATAAAGACGGTTAGCGGTGGTTTTTTAGTAAATCGCAATTGCGAAATTAGAAATGTCAATAGGTCGAGTTGAAGTCGAGTCGGTCTGGATCAGATTGGATGGGACAGGGGCTAGGTCGAGCTAAACTGGTTTATCCTTACTTTTTTAAAAATAATTTACAAAACGACGTTATTTTTGTTATTTCAGTCAAATCACGGGCCATAATCAGATCGGGTGATTAAATAAAAGAGTGTTTATTTGGAAGTGGAGCGTCGCAATAAAAAAATCATTTTAAATGACACTTAGATGACAAAATCACGATGAAGTTAAAGATTTTATGACTAAGAGGAGTTAATTGATAACATTTTAAAATATTAAAATATAAAAAAAATTAATGTAATTTTAGAAGTTCAACTTTAAATTATAGTACATTTAAACTTATAATTGGTCCAAGATTTCTAAGAAAAATAGTTGTGATTTTATAAAATTACTATTACTCTCTCTTATAAATTTGTAGCATAATAAGGATTTAAACATTAAATGATGACGTGAAAATTAATTTTTTATTTATTCTATTTTAACAAATTGTTTCATTTGTCTTTTCTTAGTTTATGTATTATTTACTTAATTTTAATTGGTATTGTTAATTTTTACCAGATTCTATATGTAATGTTTTACGTATTACATTACATATTTTTATATTTTTGTTTATACATATTTATCTTTATTTTATATTATTATTATTTTACATTATATGTGAATTTATCGAAAACAAATTTCAAATTTTATCGAGACTCTTACTGGATATTTTGTTGTAATGTTACTAAATTAAATTGTATCTATTGGAACATAAATTAATAACTTAAACAAAAATTTACCAATCTAATTCAGTTAATCTTCTCAGACCACATGTTTTACATGTAAAATGACACTGAACTACAAATAATTACAGCATAGAAAAAAAGGGCATTATGATTTCAACCACTCTGATCAAACTAAAAACACCCCAATCATTATTATTAAGATGACTTGATATCCGTGACAAAATTTGATATGATAGTGAAAGTGACAAAAAGTTAAATTAGATATGATACTGAAGTTGATGGATAAAATCAGGCTTATCAGTATGCGAGTCTAAACCTAATCTAATTTATTACGACCCCTACTTGATATTGCTCGGCATAGTTAACGTTATTATTTATAGAACACATATTAAGTTAATTCTTGAATACAAAAAATAATAATATAGAAATCACACACCAATTAAATAATTATTGAAAAAATATTTAAATTAAGATTTTAACCTATTATTCAATTAATAATAAGAGTTTTGATTTTTACATCATTTTTTTAGTTTTTTTAGTTTTACTTTTTGAAAAAAATTGAGTTTAAATAGAATATTCCGAACTTAAATCTAATCTAAAGACTAAATAATTTTTAAAAATTCGAATTTATTACGTCATCCCTACAATTGGTAGGTTGATGCCCGTACAATTATTAGCCCTACAGACGATGTTCATAATCAATGTATGGTGCAAGCTGCAACTCCATTCAAGCCTTTCACCTATTATCTTTATTATTTCACTACTTTTGTGTATTGTGATCAAGTCATCCATTATGAATCCCTAGACTTAAGGTGCAAACGTTGGGAAGAAACCAAAATCACTTCAACCTATTACAATTCTTGCCTTGTGTTTTACCTCAATAAACAATTGGAACGTAATAATTGTTTTCAACTAAGCAATATAAGGAGGAATTAGTTTGTCCATCTTCTTGAATTAAGACGGTTTCATTACGTTAAGATTAGGCATATTTTAATGTTAATACATCATGCTCTTATTTGTTAGTCCATAGTGAACATGATGATAACCAAAATAGCATGTACATGGAAAAACAAACTCTTGGAAATGACGTTTATATTGAAAATTAATCACCAAATTCATCAGTTCTTATTAACTGATCAGTATGAATTTTGCTAAATTAAAGTTAAACATATTTATTTAGATAATTTTCTTTAACATGAGTGTAGTGATAACTGATATATGATAGAGTTGTAACAACAAAACATCTATCTTTGACTTAATAACTTATTGAAAAAATTACTTACTCTTCATGTTCTTTAACGGAATTCAAATTAAGAATGACAATGAGGCAACTTATAGCGAATTTTTCTTAAAATTGGACTTTGAATTGGTCTAGGTTTAATTGCTGTCCCTAATTCAAATTGATAAAGTTGGTGAGAACTTGTCACAATATTAATATATGATTAATTATCAAAAAAAATATTAATATATGATTATGTCAAATAACGTAATTAAAGAAGTCTAATTATTCAGTAAAATGATTCTATCAATGTCATATAATAATATTAACGGAGGCATCTCCGATAAAGGCGGTGTTGCCAAGAAGAGGGGTGGCTTGTCTTTCGTGGCTTATTTTATATCCTTGGCATTTAGTAGCATGCTTTGTTAGCTTGTGGGAATAGCTCTTTAGTTTGATCCCCACTAAATACTCCTGCACGGAAGGGCGAGGAGCTTTAACTGTGATTATGCTCCGAATCGGATTAGTCGGCCCAGTAGATTCGGATACCGGTGGTTTACTAAAAAAAAAAATTAAGTTGCTCAATATCGACGTGGTAAGTTACAAAGTGATTTCTTATGCACAATTTTAAATAACTCTTTTTTTATTTTTGGTATTTTTTTTTTGGTCGAAACCATCCGGTATCCGGCACCACAAGGATAACCGACTAAATCCGGACTCACCCCGAAAGCTCGCACTAAGCAGTAAAGGGCTGGCCACGAGAGTTGCTCCATTCCTATGAGTGGGGGTTCGAACCCCCCACCACATGGTTAAGGGATGGTTAAGAACAAGAGTATCTTACAGACATAAATTTTGAATCATGCCTGATAATTTAATCATTAATTACATTAAGCAGAATGTGGCCCCGCCGTGAACGACAGTGGCATTCTGCAAACTGGGTTTGCTAAATGCAAGGTCTTGGCTTCACTTGAATAGAAAAATCTGATCGAAAAGGGCCCCCCTTGTGTGGCTCTCATTATAGATGCTCGACAAAAACACATAAAGCACAAAATGCCAAGATTGGTCAACCCCATCATTTTTCTGAAACCGATGTTATCAAAAACTTGAGCGTAGTCTACAATTACTAGTGATAGTTTCTTACCCAACTTCATTGAAATGGAAAGGAACCCACAAGTACCAATCAATGTTAAGTTAGATTGGGTGACATAATTTGATCTACGTGTTCACTTAAATTCGTAAGCTTCAATAGTCATTTTATTTCAAATTTTCTTTACAATTTTCAAACAATGAAATTGTGAATTTGAGTTTTATAAACTCTTTAAAAATTCTTAAATATTAGATTTTTTAACTATTAATTATCATTTATTAAATTTTAGTTATAAGTTCATTTAATAAATATTAGCTGAGAATGAGGATACACTCCTGCTGCTTTATGTTTGTAACTTACACAAAAACTAAAACGTGTTACTAAAGTAATAATCTACGATCTAATTGCACCGTCCAGGTCATAATCATATGGAAGGTTTATGGTAAGTAAAAGAGAGAAAGTACAGAGTAGTTGTTACTCTATTCAACTCATTCGAAGCTGATTAACCTGTTTTAGACTTGTCATTTTGACCTCTTCGATGAAGGCTTGAATGTTCCGGTCAGATGAGCCACCTTCGGCTGCCGCGGCCTCTGCCTTGGCTTTCCATTTGGATGCATTCCTCTTAATCTCCTCCGCCTTAGGCCCAACGGTGGCTTCCAACAAGCACCTCTCGACCTCATCGCGAGTTATTAACTTGTTCTCAGCCTGTCCACGGCACATTCTTACGCCAACCTTAAAAACATCGACCAAGTATTTGGCGTCAGTCACTTGATCACCCCATTGAGGGAAAGCCACCACAGGAACCCCCAGCGCTAACGCTTCCATTGATGAGTTCCACCCGCAATGCGTCACAAAGCACGACACCGACGAGTGGGCCAAAACTTTCTCTTGTGGACACCATTGAACTATTTTCGCCTTATCTCCTACTTTCTTGAGGAATTCGTCTGGTAAGGTAATAGGGTCAAAGGGTATGTCTTTGCTTGGCGGTCTGAGAACCCATAAGAAGTTGACACCAGCGTTGAGAAGCCCGTATGCGATTTCTTCAGCCTGGTTTTGTTTCAAGAAAACCACACTACCAAGAGAGAAGTAAACAACAGATGATGGGGGTTTGCTGTTGAGCCATTCAATACAATCATCTGGCCTGTAGAAATCAGCTCGAATTTTTGAGTTTGGCTCTTTGGGGTTCTTAAACAATGGTCCAACAGTCCTAATCAATGGACACAGCTTGGACATGTACTCCACAGTATCGTTCTCGAGATCTTGAAAAGTGTCCATCAATATGCAGAAGGGTTTATCAAGATTCTTGAATTGACCCAGAATAGCCCTTCTCAGGAAAGGATAAGGAGTTGCAGGATGCAAGAAGCTAGGCACTTCATCGTACTTCAACAGTGGCACACATGGCAACTGAACGTCGATTTCAGGGTTCTCTTCAGTGGGAAAAGAAACGAGTTCGTGATAGTAATGATAATATGCCGAGAAGCACGCGCAAGATTGCACCCATAGCATCGCAGAAGGCAAACCAAGAGATTCGGCAACGTCAGAGACCCAAGGGATGAAAGGGTTGTTGATGAAGCAAGAAACAGGCCGGCCTTGCTCTGCATATTTTCTGATCATCTCCGGAATCACTTGTTTGCTCACAAGCTCAAGTTGCGGCATGTACTTGTCAAGGTCTTTACGTCTCGGGTCATCGTCGTCCCAGCCATCTTCGAAGAACTCAAACCTCACAAATCCATCACCGATGGGAGTTGGTTCATCAGTGATGTTGTCGTTGGCATTTCTTAACTGTTTGCCCGTGATTTCAGATGTTGATAACGTTACCAACAAGCCCTTGGAAGCAAGACGCTTGCCAAGTCTTAGAAGAGGATTGACATGTCCTTGACCAGGAAATGAAACTAGAAAGACATGAATCAGAGGCTCAGATCCCATTATCCAGCTCTCTACCTCTGAATTGCTTGTACTATCACGAGAAAAGATAAAAAAGCAATTAGCTACTGAAAACAATACAAGAAATGAGAGGCTTTGAGGAAGTGACAAACACAAAGAAAGGGTACTAAATATATAGAATAATAGAAACCACAGACGAAGTGATTTCCAAGAGAACTTGACGTGTCACTAACTTCCACTAGTACATTGATACTGACCCTAAATGAAAACCAATCTCCAGATGGGTCTCAGCAAATTTGCAAGTACGCAATGGTCATATAAACCCTAATGATTTTAACCCATAACCATCGCTTGTCCATATATGCCTAGGACAGCATTATAAATTGTGTGCCCTTGGAAATCAAACACTGGGGGTAGCGAAGTCGAACACGAAATGCTCAGAAATTTCGATCCACCAAAGCATCATGTCAAATATCAAAAGTTCGTAATTGTTTGCGTCAGCTTTAATGAACACCAATCCCCTTCCTGGAACTTTCTGCTTGTCCTTTTATAGGTCCCGTGGAAATGTTACTCCCAAGGAGAGAAATTCAGAAAAGGACTGGGACAGGTGAATGTGTTATTTATTGAGGTAGTTCAAATCATCTTATATTGTGCGTATGCTAATAAATGCAGCTCCTTCAATCAAGCACATTTCATTATCTAGTCAATATTCCCAACGTAGCATAGAGGATTTTTTTTCAGCGGCAAGAAAAATCATGTTTCTGTATTACTTTTAAGTTAGAAAGGAAGAAGTCTGATTTAGCAAGAAACAAAGAAAAGTCAAGTAACCCTTAATTTAAGGATAAAAAAATTCTAAATTTCTTAATTAAAAAATTAAAATTTAATTGAATATAAGAATATTATTGATATAATATAACCCTTTTTACAACGTTTAAGAGACCTAATTAAAGGTTTAATAAAATAATCTTAATCTTAAAAATATGAAGAAAAAAAACTTGTATAAATAAGAAACTTTATGAAAATAAGAATTTTATGTAAATAAAATTTTGTAGAAATAAAAAATTTATAGAAATAAATGTTATACTTTAGGGTCTAAAAGAGATTATTAATTGTTCACTACAATGGTCCTCATATTTTAATCTTAATAAATGCAAGGTTACTCTTTTGTGACCAGAAAGTCGAATTACGAAAACAGCCTCTTTGTAAAAAAAAAAAAAAGGCTGCGTATAATAATTATTGACCCTTTCCTAACCTTGATAATCATTTTTTAATCTTAATAGATGTAAAAAGTGCAAGATTATTTTTATATATGTTATGTTTTGGTTTGCCTACGAGGCATTCTACGAGAGTCCCAACTATAAGAAGACGTCTTTAAGTCATTCACACTTGAACTAATCCCCGCTCGCACCGGAGATTTGTTAAATATAAAAAAGAACCAACATAAAGCGTACGTATAAGGCAATCGCAAAACCATGACTACGAATCTTTCTAATTAGCTCGGGCCTCACCATCTATCAATGCTTAAATTGATCTTTTTATCATAACTATTAGAGTGGACTTACTTCAATTAGTCTTTAATTATGAGGGACGGAGTCACCTTTTTAGTGTAATAGATTGTGATGGATATTTGTCCTGTTCTCAAATGCGTCATCAATGAAACTAGGTATAAACAAATTGCTGGCAGTTTCTCATGATATATGTTATACATTACGTATTCCTTCATTTTTGTTTTAAGTATCGGAGTCAAATATGTCCCTTAACTTCACACAAACTATGGTTTAATTTTAATTTTTCAAAGGTTTAATTAAATTCTTAATATTAATGAAATTAAATAACATAATTTTGTTTAAATATAATGCTAATTGATGTGTAACATATATATGATATTAATTTTAAATAGCATGACATATATAGAAACATTATGAAAGTTGTTTAAGTGATTTTAAAGATTAAATTATTTATTTAGACAAGATCAATAATTTTTAACATTTAAATGTTATGTAGACTAAATAGTTCACATGCCTATTGAAGGATTTGTTTGACTTTTTATGTTCTCGCTACAAGTCTGCCTTTTTGTTTTTTTTTTTCTATACAAGACAAGAGACACGTTAACTTGTTTGACACGACATACCAAATTCTACATCAGTAAGGTGAATTATTGTTCTAATACTAGACATTAGGTGCAAGTTAGTGATAATTTAAATTTATGTTCTGTTTTTTTTAATGAAGAAACTTAAAACACACAGTTCAATTAGTCTGTAGAGGCCAAGACGGGTTAACCCCAACTGAGTAACGCATCAATATAGAGGTTTACAGGCCAAATTTACCTTATGAGTTGACTCGACCTATAAAGCAGGTTACTGATTTCTGATGGAATATTGAACACGGCAAGGTCGATAAGCCGGATCTTAGCAGTTAAAAACCTTGGACCTAACGCTTCTCGACATTCATATCATATAATGCCAAATGGGTTGCAAATCTTTTTGTTTCTTTGTTTGTGGCGTGGGACTGTAAAACTTTATATTTCAAGAGTTAGGTGCATTGGCCATGGAGACAACAGCCTAAAAGACCTATATTCACCAGACCCTACATTTCAAGGCGGTCATTAAGAGAAGTTGGAACAAATTGGAGCGATATGCTGATCTCAAAATTCGAGGAATTATTATGTATTATTTTGCTTTTATGGTTATCGACAAAAATACCCTCCCCGACATTGTAAAATGCTCTTCATAAAATATTACATTATGAAACTGAAATTACAAATAAGAAACATTTGTAAACGTATGCATTAAAAAATACAATATTTCTAAGTTCCAATTAATGTTTTAAAAATGAGACCGAAAATTAAACTGGTAAGATAAGAAATTTAAGGATTAAAAAATTTAGAGGATGTTAGACTGTTATAAAACTAACTAAAGATTGAATAAAATTAAGAGATTTGAAATATGATTGAAAGAGAATTTGAAGTTTAATTGAAAAAAGATTATTAAATAAAAATTAATTGATTTATAAGAACTTATTAATTAATAAAAATTGGCAGGTTAATTAATAAATTGAGCTTTTTTTAACAACATGAGTCATTAAAATAAATCGAACCGGAAAGTTACAAACCCAACTTAAAAATTGAACAGTTCAAAAATTTTATGGTTAAACTACAGTAATAGAACCAATTTAATTTTTTAATCATTAGATCTAATAGTTAAATTTATAATTTCAATTGTCGATGCCAAATATATTCTTTGACAAAAAAGGGGATTTTCATTAGACTCAGACAGAAAGATGCCAGAAAAACACAAAACGTCGTTGAATAATGAATTCGACAGGCTTGCGAGCATTGGAAGTGGCTTCACAAATCTCTAGATGGCATCTGCCTTTTCGGGTCGATCCAATTCCTCCTTGCTAGGCGCCATGGGTTATGCTTTTATATTTGTAATCCTATATATCCGGGGGTTGGGATTATAGCTTCTCACCCAATTTTAGGTGGAGACTTATCTCCAAATGTTCATGTGGAAGGTGCTTCTGTTTGAGGTTATCGTCATAGACAGCTTCATTTTGGTCAGTTGTTAACTTGTCGATACAATCTTAGCTACAAAATAAAAAATGTCTTAGAAAGGATAGGTTAAGTGATGGTTACATACATAGACTGGTACCTCTCAAAAACTATTGTACAATTCAGAGAGGTAGGGACACATATTGTCTTATTATAAGAATTTTGTACTCAAAACAAAAATTCCTGTAACTTGGTCCTGGTGGGATCGGTTTTCTTTTTTCGTTTTCTTGACCTTTTGTGCTTTATATTTCTTTAGTCCTATACTAAACTAACCTAACCTCGAATCCTCTTACACGTGATTATAATTTTATTTATAACATTATTATTTTAATTAATAAAATATTATTTATGTACTTTGTTAATTATATTTTATATTTTAATACAAAAGAAAAATTTCTAAATTAATTACTATACAATTGAAATTATGATAAAATCATAATTATGAGATTTAAATTGTATTTATGTCAATGTTACGAATATCATATCGGTACCAATACCGTATCTACTTATGGTACAGTACTGTACCAGTATCGGTCAATATCGAATACCATTTCAGGTAATTTTTTAAATTTATAAAATAGTCCCTCAATTTTTTTTAAATTCAAAATAGTCCTTCAATATATTGTACGGTATAATTTTTAATTTTACACTAACTTTGTCTCCGAAAATCATAATAATAGAAATTTAAAATAATAATTTATTTATTTTCTTAATATTATTTTCACTTATTCCACAAATAAATAATAAACATAATTATTACTTAAAGAAAAAATTTAAAGTAAATTTATATTATTAATATAATCAAATGGATACTAAATATAAGAATCTAAATCATATAAATTAAAATAGGTTCATTATCAAAAAATAATAATTACAATTAAATTAAAAGCAATATAGACACCATTAAAAAATTTATTACAATAATTCTTAATTTTGAGAATAAAAATAATATTATCATTATAAATTAAAAAAACTTTTGACATATTAATTAAAATTTATAAATATATTAATTAAAATATTAAATTTTATTCAATAAATTAAATTATGCAATATACAATTTATTCAATTTTACAAAATTCTTAAAAAATATATAAAAATAATGAAAATAAATCCATATCTATAAACCTATAAAGTTAAAATTAAAAAAATAATGATAACTTATAAAGTAAAATTTTGTTATTAATATAATCAAATAGATACTAAATTTAAGAATTTAAATTATATAAATTAAAATATGTTCATTAACAAACAACAATAATTACAATTGAATTAAAAGTAATAGAAACCATTAAAGAATTATTATAATAATTCTTAATTTTGACAATAAAAATAATATTATTATAATTTTAATTATATATTAAAAAGATAAATGACTTTTGTCATCATTATTATATTTTATAAACAAATTAATTAACAATATATTAAATTTTATTCAGTATTTAAATTTTATAATATAGAATTTATTTTTACTTTTACAAATTTTAAAGAAAATATATAAAAAATAATGAAAATAAATCAAATATTTATAAGCCTATAAAAAAGATAGTGAGAGAATAGCTCGACGGTGGGGTGGGGAAGGGAGGTTTTAATTTTTTTTACAAAACAGTCCTCCAAATTTTTAAAATTTACGGTACATGCGAAGTTGTTGGTATTGATGACCAGTACTTGTATATCTAGTTTCGTACCATTTTTCTACAGTATGGTACGAAACACATAATATTGATTTATTATTATTCCTTAGTTATGTTGTTCCTAGTTATAGTTTAACTAAAACAAGATATTATTGAAATGGTAAAAATAATATACGTTATATTTATTTCTTATAAAGAAAGTAATTAATTTTATAAATTAAAATATAGAGATACTTAAATAAATATGTGGTGTTTATTAGATAATAAGTTCACTACATTGACTGATTGTAAGGATCTCAAATGGAATATTATTGATATGTCTATGAATTTTCTCATTATAATAGTTGTATAGTTGATCCTTAAACTTAAGATTATCAGAGTATATCATATGATAATTATTGTATTTTGATGCTACTTATGACCTACTTAAACTAGAGTAGCTTAGTCAATAATAATTAGATGTAGTATGAAACATACAAAGATAGTTGAATAACTTAATAAAAGATCGATTACTCTAAAGTAATTAGATAGAATGTTCTCATCATCATCATCACACCCAGTCTGAAGTCCCACAGTGAAGCAAGGTATGGGGAGGTCTGATAGTACGCAACCTTACCCTTACATAGTAGAGAGGCTGTTTTTTGTAGACCTACATGCAAATGTGACAAGAAAATAATAATGCAGGTTAAAAGATTAAATAAATAAAAATGGTACACAAAATATTTAAGTAAATAAAATTATCATAAATACACAAGGATAATAATAATAATACTAAAAAATAAAAAATAATAATAATGATAAAATTACCACGAATAAGAAATTCAATAAAAGGATAATAATAATAATAACAAGTGCTTATTTCCACTTAAAGGACCACAGAGAGCAGCTGAGGAATGGATAAACACATACCTAGGTTGATAATCGTGGGAAACCCACTAGTAGTGAATGATAGTGGCGTCGATGATGGAAGCACAATGGCATCGATAAAATAAAATTTTCACATTACCCAAAATACACACATACCTGTGACCTTGATCCCACTATACATGACATGAGGTATTTTTCCATCGAACACTTACATAGTATCGCAATAAAACTATGCAAAGAAAGAAACGAAAGAGAGCTACATAGAATAACAGGATTAAAGAGAAATCCAGAAATTAGATGCATAAAGTTGAAATCATACACACACATGATATGAGAAAACACCAAAAAGTAAAAAAATAGAAATCTTTTAATCAGATTTCAACAGACAATGATAGGAAAACGGTTCCATAAACTAGAAAATCCCAGTGAAGACGCAACATCTTGAGAATGCGAAGATCAAAGGAAATTTAAAGCAAGACCCATGAACGATAACAACAAAAGAAGGAAACTTTACTAGTTTAAGCTGAAATGACGTACTATTAGCAAATTTACAGAAAATAAAGTACCAAAAAAAATTGAGGACTTGAAGATCTTCAAGGTTACGAGAGAGCATATTATTTTCATAACATTTCATTTCTAATCCAACTCCACATGTAAAAAAAACCAATCTTGATATTAAATCACAGAAGGACTAGCAATCAAAAGAAACCCCGAGAAGGTTTGAACCTAAAAGACCCAACCAACGACTGACTGACGATCAAAGAAACAGTTCGAAATAAAAGGAAAAAAATCCAAAGAAACCCAGAAATTTCCAAACCAAAACTTTGAGATCTAAAAAATCAAAACCACAGAGGAACTTATTTGTTCGTCTCAAGACTTTAATCTTTATCTTAGCAATCCATAATCATCACTTACTAGAAAATTTGGCCTCTCTTTTACCCCGTCCTACTTTATTACCCTCCCTCTCCAAGTCTTTAGACAATATTTAACCTAACTTCTCATTTCTTTATTTCCCTAGGAAAAGGACAAGAAAACTGACTCCTTAACCTAAAAGCCAAAAGCCAACATAAACACGTCTTTCATCTTCTTGCTCGGACCCTCTAACTGTAAGAGGAAAAGAACTACGGCTGTAACCTACAGAGGGAAAAGGAAACGCACCAAAGCAGGCATATAATAAGAAGTAATTAAAAACAAGAATGTTCTACTGTTCTTTATTTAGTAACAATTTAAAGAATCCTATAGTAAGAGTGAATTGAGATTTGAAAATATTTTTTAAAATATTAATTATAAATTAATTACTAATTAGCAAGAATGTAAATGATTAGATATAAAGTAGTAGACATTGTATTTATACTCTAAATCTAATTGGAATATTGAATGACGAAATGATTAAATTATATATCATAACCATGAATAAATAGGTTAAGTTAAACTACTTTGACATTCCTAATATTTAGATGGTCATGATATATTGCTAGACACAAATCTTGATCTATGATTATAAATAATTTAATTGAAGAATTAAAAATAAATTAAAAGTAGTTTTAATTTGTGTAATTTTAATTTTAATTTATAATTATTGTTAACATATTAAAAACTTAATAAGTCACACATAAAGAGCAGTTAAAAAGAAAAAATCAATTTAAATTTTGAACTTAATTATAAAATTTGAGAAACTTTAGAAATTAAATATTTAATATTTGATTTTATTAAAATTAAATTAAATTATAATTAGAGTTTGTCTTTAATTATAATTATAATATTTAATTTTAATAAAATAAACCCTTTTGTTTTTTTATCTATAAAAAGTAAGAGTAATAGAAATAACATTTCTACTTATTCCTCTTAAAAGTTAAGCTCTTTTTCTCTTTTATATAGACACTGTCAGATGTTGGATGGTTAAACAACTCACGGCTGGCACCTCGTAAAAAATGTTTCAGTAAGAATTCGAATAAGATACGATTTAATTAGCTTTTATGATTTATTTATTCAATTGCTGAGATTTAATAAGAAAACTTTAAAAATTTTAAATTGTAAATGTGCTCGTGACTAGATCATAGTTGATTTTATAACATAAGATCCTCTTAACTCAGTCAGACTCATGTAAGATCCTAAATTTTTGAACATGATCGTTGATATGTTTACTTTATTTTAATTGCTTTAGTTTCTATAAAAGTGTAAGATTTTCACAATTTCCCTATGAGCGATTAATTTTTGTGATGTTTATATTATTGGGAGATAATACTATTTGGGGATTATATCATTAAAAAGTATATATAGAATGATGTTAATTTTGATTTTTGTCACTATTAATTCATTTTTTGATTTTTCAATAAATTATCGGTTAAGTTACGTAATTTGGTCAAGATAAAGATAATAAAGTAGTCCAATAAATGATCTAGATTAATGGGTCGAAGTTCGAGTGAAAAATGGATTCTAATTAGTGTGAACCGGACCCATATCGGCCTTGTGATAGGAAAGCTCGATATGGAAACTATATAATGGTTAAGACCTCCTATAGTTGCTCAAATCTATTGTAAGCATAAGGAATCTCTGACCCGTTAAGAGAGCTTACGTATTGAGAAAACTGTAGAAAGACCTAAATTACGTGTCGGTAAACACTTTCCATAAAAGATCTTGAGAGATTCGTGATCGTTTGGAGCTCGGAATCGACATCGAAATTAGAGATGGAACCGCAATCAGGTATTCCGCATTACATTCGTTTTTAATCCTTTCATGTTGATCCTAGGTACGTAATAAGGTCTGTACTACATATTACATAACATGAAACATGTTCACCTGTCATTCGCACCTAATCTTTTTTTCTACATGTCAAGTTTTATAATAATAACAATTCAGTAAAAATTTCATTGATTTGAGAAGTCTCAAGAGGCTTAGTATTACGCATTAGTTCTTATAATTAATAAAGAGGTTGTTTTTTAATGATGTACATGAAAAAATATATAAAATAAATAAATAAATAAATCCATAATAAATAAAATATGAAATAAATAATAAACTAAATCATAATAATAATAATAATAATAATAATAATAATAAGTGGGAACAAACTTAGACTAAATTTTAAAAAATAAGTACAACATATATAAAAATTTACGTTAATTATAAGAAAAAAATGCTAAAAGATCTAAAAGAGCGAGAAGGATTTCGATACGAAATATCCCTTTTCTGTATTTAAGCCACACTCAAAGTTGATCCATGGTCTCACGTAACCTTGCTTGTATTAGCTTAACTGCATCCGAGTAATTAGATCCTCTAGTAACTCAATTAGCTCCCGTCAGAATATATATGCTTCAATTTTATTGGTCGAAACCTTGAATATATAAAGGGGATTGTGTTTTTTTTAACCGTAACCTTTACCGATAATAAAATTTTGGCTTTTGAACCTTATCATCAAGGATCCAATAAAAATACATTTATTCTATTACAGGGGTGACACTTCTTGTCTATAGTCCCTATTTCAATTAATTGACAACAAGCAGCAAGACAAGCAGTGTCGTTGTTTTTACATAGCAAGCAGTGTCAGGTTATCATTTTCAAGATCAGATTTCCTATTTTAATTATACTGTTTTTATTATGTTTCGTTAAATTTTATCCACACATTTATATAGACCTTACATAAATATATAGGCTGAAGCAGAATAATTGAAACAGAAAATTTGATGTGATCATCTATTGGCAAGGAATCAATACCTTTTAAACCAATCGAATTCAATCTCTAAAATATGTTAGATTTTTTCTGAGTTAGTGATTGAATTGATCATCCGATTAACCCAAATTGGATTGTTACTTAATACTGTGGTAAATAGTAAATACTAATTTTAAATATCTATCCTTACCTAACTAGCCCAATGCGTCAAAACAAAACAATAGTAAAAGCATTTATGCTAATCTTTCTTGACCCTCTTCTCACCGCCAAGGATGACCAATGAGTTGGTTTATGAGTTCATATTTAAATGTTTTTAATCGATCGATTCATGGAACATGCTTAGGTAAGACTAACTTGAGGTTTAAAAGAATTAAGTTTCAAGTAGTAGGTCTAAACTTAGGCAGATTTAACTAAAAAGATATTATGTTATATTTTTAATTTTTTAAAAAATTAATACGACCGGTTTATTATCATCCTTAAATTCACCATCAATTAAACATACGTTTAGAAAATTTCACTCGTAATTCAGCTGGTAATTTTCGTCTTCAATGAATAAAATTTAGCTGACAGTGAAACCAACCACGATTAATGAGAAGATTTAGAATCATCATTCAATTAAGAGACGATAAATCCAATACTAATTAGTAGGATGTTGAAATGGGAAGGTGCAAGGAATCGCATGTGGTAAGACGGGACTTCGTCCCCACCTTGTATTTTGTAGATTAGAAGATCGGTGAACATTAAATGAAATGTATAGTTTAATCTCTAAAGTCACATGTATGATATGCCCTGCTATTATTGTATAAGCCATTCACAAGCATAAGAAGTTGATGTAAGCTTGGACGAGTTTGGGGGACCATACTATTGAATCCACCGTCTAAATTATTGAGGGGCGAAGCACTACTTTTGCTCTTTGTGTGACACGTGAAGTAGTGAAGTGCGAGAAATATCTTAGTCGATTACTAAATGTCTTTATTCCATAATCAATAAGCGGCGGTTGTTTGTACGGGAGAATAGTAATAGGAATGAAAATGAATATAGTAAAGAATGAAAATAGATATTATAATTATAATTATGATGGTTGGTTAAAAGGAAGGAATGATTATCATTATCATTAATAGTGGTTAGTTTGTAAAAAATAATATAATTAATTAATTACAATGATTAAAATATTGTAATTAATTAATTAGAGTATTTTAATTAATGAATAAATTATATTTCAATTAATTATATTGTAACTAATTAATTATATTGTAACTAATTAAATAAAAACAAAAATTTGTTTAGCTGATAATGTTAATAGAGTTATATTTTTATCACTAATAATAATTACATATTAAATAAAACGTAAAAATAAAATATTTTTAATTAAATAAATTTATTTAATCTCTTATATCATATTTATTAACAAATTATTAAATATTTAATGTTGAATTAATTTATTCATAATTTTTATTAAAATTTAAATAATTAAATAATATATTAAATGATAGTAAATCAGATTATGAAAAAAAATTAAAATATTTTTAGTGATTTTTATAATTTTTGAAAACTGGTAAAAACTAAAATCGAAAACAGAAACTAAAAACTCAAACAAATAATTTTTTTTCTTCTGAATTTGAAAACAAAAATAGAAAACCAAAAATAAAAATGGAAATAAACACAACTTTAATTTTTAAGAATATGACTTTAAAATGTATAATCTTTTAGAATTTTTTAATTTAATATCTATTTTTTAATTTTTAATTAAGTGACTAACTTTTTTTTAATCTTAATAACTCACTTTAAAGCATATGTTCTATAGGATTATGCTAATTTGGTTAAGGAAACATATCTACATGGATGATTAGTTAGTAATTAATTTTTTGCGTGAACATCTATATGTCATGGACACTACAAGAAAAAGTAGGTTTATCGACGAAAATTATTGACGGAAAGCGTAAACAAACCGTCCGTAATTAATTTTAGCGACGGTATTCACTGACGGCTAAATACGTCGTGAAATTGGCTGTCGGTAAATTTTTCGACGAAAACTATTATCCGTCGAAAAAAATACTGACGGAAACAACTTTCCATCGGTATATTTACCAATGGAAAAAATTGTTTCCGTCGGTATATATACAGACGATTATGTTAATCCGTTAGTGAATTAACAGTAACAATGTAAACATTTTCCGACGGTTTATAACGAACCGTTGGTAAATATAACTCAGTTTACCGACGGTTTATAACGAACCGTTGGTAAATATAACTCAGTTTACCGACAGTTTCTTCACATTCCGTCGGTAAATATCGTTCAATATACTGACGAAATTTTAGTTTCCGTCAATAAGATCCATAAATAATTTGCGACGTATTATTATAAATTGTTGGTAATGATTCTACCATTAAGATATTCAATTTTCTTTTTTAAAATCTCGACATTAAATTTTATTAACAACTATAAATTATTTGTGCATTATTTTGTTGATTTGTTTAGATAATTAATTTGTTTAAACAGAAATTTAATTGATCATATAAAGTTAAAATTTTCTTCATTCATAATAAAAACATTAAATTGTGCATAAATTCAAATCAGATGACTACAACAATCCTATTGTCCTGGTGAGCGCAGATGGTCCACCCCTCCCCTTCAACTGCTCTGCATCATTTTGAAGGTTAGTCATGTACTCCATTTAGATAACAATCATAAGGCAATAGTCCTTTCATAATCAAAGATAAAACTTGTTTTGAAATAAAAATAATTTAATCTTAAAAAAACTTTAAGAAAATTTTAAAATTATTTTAAATCAAATTATTAAAAGAGTGTGTTTTAGCTATGAAAAGACTTAAGAGTTGAAATTTCCAAGTCAAGTAGAGTAAGAGTAAGAAAGAATGAAATTATTTTTTTTCCAACAATCATTGTAATTTTTATTATACCTAATCTTCGTCATTTACATAAATAAGCACTTAATCATTTGATAATCTTGTACATGTCGGGCATTATGTATAAAATGCTTCATATATAAATCCTTTTAGTTATCAAGAGGAAAATGTTTTAGAATTTTAAAGAAAACCTAGTAATTTCCAAACAAACTCAGGGGAATAATTGAAATTTCCTTAAAATCAATTTTTTTTTTTATCAAAGGAGTAAATTTTATCAAACACTTGGTATGCATTAACCGATTCATCCCTAATTTTTTTTCCATCATTCTTCAACAAATACACAACCTATCATTAACAATCAGTAATTAACAACCAAAACTAGAACCAAACTCCATATGAACCAAAAAATTCAACCCAACATTCACACATCATCGGAGAAAGGAGAGGACAATACCTTCAATTTGGAGTGACGGAGAAGATGACGCTGGAGACGTACTAGCTCGACGGCGACAACGCACCTCTAGACGACGACAATGGCAGACGTAGGCGGCAAATGGAGGAGGAAGAGGACTTCGGCTGTTGCAGGCACAGGCACGGGGTGGAGGGGGGAGGGCTTCGGGTGGTTTAAATGATAACTAAAACAACGTCGTTTTGAAAACCAAATGATGTCGTTTTGGTTTTGGTTTAAAAGTTTTAACAAAACGACGTCGTACGTTTAAAACCTAAACGACATCATTTTGGTTATGATTTAAAGGTTTAAACCCTTCAGCCGGAAAACAACGTCGTTTGGTTTATCATTATATTTTAAACGTTTAAAATATAAACAAAACGACGTCGTTTGTTCTAAAACCAAACGACATTGTTTTGGTTAAGGTAATACGTTTAAACCTTCGTGCAAAACGACATTGTTTGATTAAATCCCAAACAACGTCATTTTGTTAATAAGGCGAAGACGTTTTTACCAAAAAAAAAGACATCGTTTGGGTATTAAACAAAATGACGTTGTTTTGTTCGTCACGTTTCAACCTCCATGGTATTCACCAAAACAACGTCATTTGGTTTATACCCAAATGATGTCATTTTGTTAGAGTTAAAAGCCGACGATTGAAATGGATTTTTACCGACGGATAAACCTTTTCTCTCGAATTTAGCGACGGAATTTTTTACCGTCGCTAAAGTAATATTTCCAAACGACAATACCGACGTCTATACTATTTCTATCAGTAATTTCTTACGCTTTTTTACCATCGGTAAAATTCCGTCGCTATTTTAGAATTCTCTCTTGTAGTGGGATAAAAAAATATTTCATTAACTAAAATAGTAAAATACTAACATAATTTACATTTTAAACCGAGTTGTTAAGGCTATAAAAAATTGGTCCCTTAAGTTAAAAAATTTAAAAACTTGAGCACTAAATTAAAAAAATCTTAAAATGTTGAATATTTTAAAATCTATTATCTCTAGTTTTTACATTTGTATAGAAAGTTGAAATTTTATACTAAAATGTCAAATTCCGAAAACAAAAGGTCTTAAAATCTTTTCTAAGAAAAAAAATACATATACCATTCATCATGTTTTAAAATTATCAATTATTAGGATCGACATGAGCTATTCAAAATCTCCAAATTTTAAGATATCTTTAACAAGTTTTGAAATATCGTGGCAATATTTCTGCAATATTTCAAATGGAAGAGTTTGAACAGGCTTGACAGTTTGGCTCGAAATTGGTCCAATCGGATTGACCGAACCTTTGATCAGGTCTCTTAACTTTTTTTAAATCAAACTTTGGATTGGATGACGTCGTTTTCTATTTTATTTTAAAAAATGTCCAGATTGAGTTGAGCCAAGCTTCGGATTGTTGAACTCAATTGGGCTTGGGCTTGGGCTCGGACTCCTATGTCTCATGTCCAATCAAGCCTCAGCTGGGCCTAGTCAAAAACTATTGGCGAGCCAAGCCCCATCTCTAAGTTTGAATCTTAAGAATTCCTAATTTAGTTAATACTTATATAAATATTTTAATAATTAAATATACAATTACATCCTTTGTCTCCTTATTTACTCACTCTTATGATAAAAGGCTTTTCTCGATTGACAAGTAAGTTGATCTCCTGTAACAGGAGTTTTTAATTTCACTACAAATGTAATGCTCTCAATCTTACTGACCTTATGTATGCTGATGATCTTTTGATCCATTGTGGAACTAATCTTCACTCCATTAACATGATGATGTATGTTCTGGAATTATTTGTTGAATGGTCAGGTTTAAAACACAACTTTGAGAAGAGCAGTCTTTATCTCTCAGCTGATTTGAGAAATATTGTTGAAGTGTAGAGAATAGTTGGCTAAACCTGCATTCTACTCCTCTCTGTTACTTGGGAGTCCCAATCACATAGTCCAAGCCAAAGCTTAATGATTGTTTACCCCTTATAGAAAGAATAAAGTCAAGAGTGAATGCTTGACAAAATTGGTTTCTTTCCTATGTTACTAGGCTAACCCTTACTATCTATTAAGTAGCTTACATCTATACTGGACTGCTTACATTGCATTGCCAAGGAAAGTCTTTAAAGAGGTTGACATAATCATGAAAGCATTCCTATGGTCCGATAGAACTGAAAACTTAAAGAATGCTAAGATAAAATGGAGTGAGATTGTTATTCTGAAGAAACTTGGAGGCCTTGAGATCATTTCTATTTCTACCATGCAAAAATTCCTAATGTGCAAAAGGCTTTGACGGCTATACACTGATCATAATGCACTTAGGGCCAAGTGGATACAAGAGTATCACCTAAAAATGTGAATGTGTGGTAGGCTTCATGTACTAGGGAGTTCTCCTGGATTCTTCACTAGGTGATGAAGTTGCGTGACTGTTTATTCTTGTATTAAACGCAAGATTGGCAATGGAGACAGAACATGGTTTGGTATGATAATTGGTTAGACTCGAGTCCCATTATTCTCAATCCTCAAGTTCAACACTTGAGAAACAGAATTCCTCTTAAGCTTAGAGTATTATCTTTGATCTGCAATGGTCAATGGAGAGGGAATTTAAGAGGTTTTGATACTCTGACTCAATTCTTTCCTCAACTATTTAATGAACAGATTGATGGTTCTATCATTTGGTCTCTAGTTCTAAATGGTAAATACTTTAACAGATCATGCCATCTGATCCTTGCAAGGGGATTAATTGAAGTACCTTGGTCTTCACTTTTATGAAGAATTTTCCATTCACCCTAAAGCCTTTTTTTATCTCCTAACTTGTGATTAAAAACAAACTTAGGACTAAAAGCCAATGGCATGACACTGTGGATACAACTTATGTTTTTATATAAAATGGAAGTGAATGATAAGGATCACCTCTTTTTTTTTTATGCAGATTCTCGAAAGCAGTTTAGAGCAGGATCTTTGCACATGATACTAGGTAACAGATATACTTATACTTAGAACAATCTATGAGTTGGGCCATCAGAAATTCAAAGAAGGGTATGCCTAATGTAATTCTCTATAAAGCTACATTCATCACTACCATCTACTCCCTTTGGAAGGAGTGAAACTCTCGAAGGTTAACTAATCTAAACGAAGGGAAATACTAGCTAGCGGACATGATCATTAACTAGATTAGATCAACCTTAATTGCCAAAAATCTACAGTTTAGTCTCTCCCCTTATATAAAGCGTAGATGGAATCTTTAATGCAGATTATCATGTTATTATAAATAGTTAATTTCTTATTTTATTTTACTTGTACGTAGAGTATTTGCCTTGAACTCATTGTAATATTGTATTAGATTTGTCTATAGATAATGCAATATTAATTTTCCAAAAAAAAACTATATACATACATCTAAATGGATTCATAATTTTTTTATTTGATAAATAATTAAATTCTTCATTTTTATATTAAAAATGAGATTACAAATTATACTTAAATTTTGTTGTTATAATGAATTGAACTAATTTATTGAGTTTGATATAAATTTAAAAAATGTAGATTCAACTTTTGTTAGATACGATCCATCTCAACTCATATTCAATTCGGGTTTTTGTGTATTCAATCACTTAGCTTGTGACTGGGTCTCAGATTAAGCATCAAATTTTCCGGCACCAACCATAGTCCTTATAGAAGCTGCAATTAACACTGCCTTCTCTCACTCTGTATATGTATAACTTGAAATAATTAAGAAATTTGAGAAATAGAATAACCTCATCAAATCAATCAAATTCTGATTGCTTATTAGAGGTAGAGATGGGTGTATCTTCGTTAACACCAACATGATCTTTGTTTTTCACGTGTAAAGTCTAACTATTTCACAACAATTTGGATGATCAGCATACCATATTTGAGTAAGAATTAACTGGCAATAATCTCATCCACAAATAATTGAATGTTCCGGTCCGACGAGCCACCGCGGGCAACCGCCACCGCCGCTTCTCTTTTGAATGCCATTGCGTTGGACTTTAGTTCTTCAGACCTTGGTCCGTCCATAACCTCTCTAATGCAATGTTCAATTTCCTGCTCACTAACAACTCCATCTTTGTTTTCCCTAAGCCTTAGACCCGTGCCAAAAACATCAACAATAAGCTTTGCAATAGTTGGCTGGTCGGTCCATTGAGGGTATGCAATCACCGGAACGCCAGCGACAATTGTTTCCAGCACAGAGTTCCAGCCGCAGTGAGTTATAAAACATCCTACGGCGACATTGGCTAAGACCTTGGTTTGCGGAGACCATGAGAGGACAAGTCCTTGGTCCTTGGTCTCCTCCAAGAATCCTGTCGGAAGTTGACCTGATCCATCAGGTGGTGGAGTATCTGGTTGCTTAACCACCCAAATGAAAGGGCGTTTGGCGTTTCTTAATGCTGTTGCTATGCTCTGCATTTGCTTCGCTGCTAAAACAACAAGGCTTCCAAATGACACATAAATGACTGAAGATGGTTCTTGCTTGTTCAGCCACTCAATGCAAGAGTTTTCTGCTTTCCACATTTCAACGCCTGTGTCTTGACCTTCTTCTTCTTCTTCTCCGAATAGTGACGTAGGGACTAGAGGACCGATGGGGAGAAATGGGCAGAGCTCGGACATGGAGTTTATAGCATCTTTCTCAAGCTCATAGAATGAGTTCCCTAAAATCCTTGTGTACTTCTTCATGTTTTGGAACATGTCAGAGAACAATTTAGGAATGCTACCAAATGGATTTGAAGGAAGAACAAAAGAAGGTAAGTCTTCGGTGAGCAATAATGGTAAGCCTGGTAGTTGAACGCTCATTTCAGGGTCTATCAAAGTTGGGAATGGATTTAACTTGTTGTAGAAACGATAATAAATAGCATGAAGTGAACATGGTTGAATCCAAAGCATGGCACAGGGGACTCCATGCTCGTTGGCGACATCAACTACCCAAGGAACAAAGGGATTGTTTACGATATAAGACAACCTTTTTTGACCATTAATGGGGTAGTGCTCTTTGATAAGGTTCGACAGGTTAATGGATCCAAACTTGCTCACACATTCCATGAAGTAGTCTAGGTTTGCCTTGCGGTCATACTCTAGGCTAAGACCATCGGAGAAGAAGAGAAGTTGGACTCCGGAGACTGAATTGGTTGTGGAAGTGATGGTGGAGGATTTGAGCATACGGTGGCGGGCAAACTCAGTAGTGGCAAGCGTGACATGAAGGCCTTTACTGAGTAAATACTTTCCTAGTCGAAGCATGGGGTTCATGTGACCTTGAGATGAGAATGCAACTAGTAGCACATGAATTTCTTGTTTCACATTCTTTGATGCCATGGCATTACGTTTGTATGAAAACAAGAGAAATTAAGTTTGCGAAGAAGAAGAGGGTAGCGAGCCACGTTCTTATAGATAAGGTTGGGATAGATATTTGCCATGTATGAAGCATCAGGTGCGTGACACAAAAAGCAAATTTGCTGCTTTAGATATTATATATTTAGCCCATCACAGAATAATATTATTACAAAACCCAAAGTCTTAATCATGTATACGGGCAATGTTCTACAATCTAATGTCCATGTCTTGGTGATTGGATGGTCTGTTGAAAGGATGATTCAAAATATTAGTGGTCAAGTTTTTATAGCCTGTGATTTTAATGTTTTCAATTAGTGGGTCTTTGGATTTTTTTATAAAAAATGGTAAAATGTATTAACCTTTTCAAAAGGGAAAAAAAAAAAAGGACTGTTTGCACAATGCACGGGCTTAAAGTCCTTTAACTTCTAAGACAATGTGTGTGGTTCTCAGTGGCAGTTGCGCAATGTGTGGTTCTCAGTGGCAGTTGCGCTGTCTCCAACATGTGACATGTCTCCATGCAAAGGCCTTTGTATGCTAAGCAGGTCAGAGGGTAGGCACAGTGGACGAGAGCGGGAGTTTCAGTCCTCCTTGTTGTTTGGGTGAACAAAACGACTTTCCTTACACAAACTAGAAGAGTGAGGCAACCAGTATGCCGGGAACTGCTTCAACAACACTAGTTAACTCGGACCGAGTTCAATCGTGTATAGACGTAGGACCTTTAATAGCTAGGAACAACTAAGCTACAAGCGTAGCTTTCTATAACAGGCACATGCTCTACAAGCTCCACACACGGCTTTCATGTACATTGAGGTTGATCAAGTTCCTATGGAGCATGACGCACATCTATGTAAAAGATTGTTAGCCAATTCTTACATATATATTCAACAATAATATACATTAGAATTGTTGAAATATAAGAGTGGGAGTTTGTCCCACATTGGAGAAAGAGAGGAAAGAAGATTAACATATAAGTCTAGTGGGCTACTCCACCTATCACCAATTAGTTTTAGGATGGAGCCTTACTTGGACTTGTATGTGGTCTAGCTTTTCTTCTCGTGTGGGCCCGTAGGCCCATTGTAAATTCTAACATGGTATCAGAGCAGGTTGCTCTTATGTTAGTCGTTAACACCTCGAAATGATAGATTGTGTCACGTGTTAGGCTTTAAATTAACCCACACGTGAGGGGGTGTGTTGAAATATAAAAATTGGGAGTTTGTCCCACATTTGAGAAAGAGAGGAAAGAAGATTAACATATAAGTCTAGTGGGCTACTCCACCTATCACCAATTGGTTTTAGGATGGAACCTTACTTGGACTGTATGTGGTCTCGCTTTTCTTCTCGTGTGGGCCCATAGGCTCATTGTAAATTCTAACAGATCGCTTGCTCAAATTCTGATTCTTTAATCGCATCTTAATTGTAATTCACATAACGAATTTCTTTGACCAAATACATAGGACACGTTCACCAATATATTCTCTTGACTAAGAAGGTCGCATGTTAGATAAACCCTAATTGCAACTGGGTGCTTTTACACAAATTGATAACTTGTTTCGTCAATTTCAAATATAAAACATGAATGTGACCAGATATTCCCGCATTATTATGTCTGCTAATGCCATTACACAAAATTTACAAAGAGAAAACAGATCATGCATATCAAGATCATGTACACCAACTTGATGGTTCATGTAATGGATCACAAAAGCTACAAAATACAAGCTTTACAAAAGTTATTTGTATCACAATGACCAACTCAAATCCCATTGACAAAGATTAATCTTTGCGCCACTAACCCCTACGGAGTATAGATGTACATAATGTGATTACTATATAAGAATAAATACGGTCAAACATGTGGAAACATGTGCATAAATAGTTGCAAATTTACAAGTGGAGATTTTGATATCATAAGGTTAGACAAGTACACCAAGAGAATGTCTATATGGAATCCTTAAATCGTGGCAAAAGGATAAGGGAATTGATGTGGGTATTGCTTCCAGATCACCTAACCCTGAGATTGCCAGGACTTTTCTTGCTAAATTGGGTATCAAGTCCTTGATTGTTGCTCAGGTTAGGTCCTGACTGGTGATGTTTGCTATAGTTTGTGGTGAATTTTGCCACATTTGTCTCTAAAAATGTCATTTTGATGTTAGGTTGTGAATGCTTCCCAATCCTGTTTCCATTGTTGTTCTTCTTTAATATATTTGAGGAAAGTGCTTGATCAAATGTTTGGAGGGAGTTGTTTGCTTTTTAAGATGAACGTGAGACCCAAAAAGAAGCTTTACTAACCTGAGCATCATTTTCAGCAGTATTCAAGTATCAAAGTGGGATGTAGTATCACTACTTTGACGAGTACTTGATTGTGTTTCTCAATCTTGTCATTGAAAGGAAAGATTAGTGAGCTAATCTCGGGGTTGAATTTTGTGTAACTATCTTGATATGGGCTCCTATCTCTTATCAAGGGCTACTTTTGCACTTGAATTTTAATGAATTATTTGTTAATGGGAATTGAATACTACTCTTGCATCTCATCTAGTTTTTGGATTGGTCATGTGCAGGAAATCGTCTCCAATTGGACACATAAAACTGAGCATTTCCAAAGGATTCAGAGAAGTACTGGAGTGCCCTTTAGTTCAATGCCTTTTTTTGATGATGAATATAGGAACATAAAAGGGGTGAAGTAGCTTCCTTGGCAAGCCTCTTTTAGTGCACAAATGCCATTTTTAGTTATTTGAATCATTTACTTATAGATGTAATACCCTTTTTCTGTATGAAGTGATTCACGTTTCTCCATCAATTTTCAATGCAAATCATCGATTTGATATTGAATGATTCGAGTATAATATTTGGGATTAATAATAATGGACAAAGCAAAACAAAGAGCAGAGGAGCTTTAAGTGATACACGTAAGATGCACATGAAGTGTACCTTGAGCCTGGGCTTGACTAGACTTTTCTTTGGCAGTGAAGGGATGGACAAACTGAATGCAACTGTTACATTTGGTCTATAAAAACCTGGAATTAGAATCAGTTTAGACACTTCACAGTTTTCTCATTGCAACAAAAAAATCTAAGAATTTTACGAGAAGAAATCAGAAGTTAGAGAGTTACTAGAGTACTTACTTAGGAGTACTAGTGAGTTCGTAGGGAACTCTTACAAGTTTTTGAAAAACACCCCATCTCTTGTAACCTTTTTTTCTTTTCGTTGAAGCTAGTAGAACCACCTATGTGAGATCCTTGGAATAGATAGCAATTAAGCTATTGAACCAAGTAAAAACTGTTGTGTGCTCTTTATTCATCTGCAAAACCTTGAAATCCTGCAAAAGGCAACTCATCTTTCATTAGCCTTGTGCGATAAAAGATAACATTAATAAAAGGAAAGTCCTAATATAAGTGGTATCAGAAACAATTCTCAGTATTCTGGGTAACTCTCTAGCTATTCAAGTAATCAAGACTCATCAAGAAAGTGTAAGTACATTCATACAAGTAAGCCTAAACCTTCATATCTTATTTTTGATATACTTTTGCAATAAAAAAACCATCAATAATCATTTTTTCTTGTCTTCTTTTAAACTACGTAACAAAATGGTGGGAAAAGAAATGAGTGTTTTTACTAGTAAAGAAGATTTTACAATCTGGAAACTTCAAATGCAAGCTTTACTTGAATCCTATGAATGTTATGGTGCAACTTAAGAATAGTATGATACAGAAACAAATCCTATTAAGAAACTTAAGATGCAAAGGCTTGCGCATTGCAAGTTAATACTTCATTTATCACCTATTGTGATAAGGAAAGTGCCTAATTGCAATACTGTAAAGAAACTGTGGATGAAGCTTGATGTCTACCTAACAAGATGACACTTTTACATAACCTGACCAACTATAAAATGAATACTATTGTAACCCTTGATGACAATATGGATTATTTCTTTAAATTGGTGCAAGACTTAAAAGCTACAAGTGAAAAGATATCAAAAGATCACTAAGCTGTGGTTATTCTAAAGCCTTAACATCATATTTCAATTCCTTCAAGAAGGTGATTAAATATACCAGTGGAGAATCACTCACTATTAAGAGAGTCAGTGATTGTATTGCTTATACACACCAAAAAGAAAGAAAATTGGAACCTAGAGCAGCTAAAGGAGTGTTCTTAGGCTATCGTGAAGGAGGTAAAGGCTACAAAATCCTACAGCTTCAATAGGAAGGTTTTAAAACTATTATTAGTAGAGATGTAATATTTAAGGAACGTGAATTTCCTTTGTTGTGCAGGAATCTTGCAGATACTAACCCACAAAAGGAAATTCAAGAGCAACTGGGATCATCAAGTACTTCAGTTCCTTTCTATGTGCCACCAGCAACTGAAACAGAAGAAGATGACACGTAACATCACAATGAGGAGCCTGAACAAGGCTCCATCCACCATAAATAGGGAATTGAAGAAATAGAAGGTGAAAGTGACAAGGGAACTTCACAGCCAGTTGCAAATAGCACTAATGAATCTCTACTTGACTATCAGCTCTCCAAAGATAGACAACCAAGATAAAAGATACCTAACAAGAGGTATAATGACTCTAAGTTAGTGGAATATGCTTGCACTATTGCAGAATCTATTAATTGCAAGGCACCAGAAACCTATGAAGAAGCTATGAGTAGAGAGGATGCTGAACAGTGGAAATTGGCTAGCAAGAGTGAATATTCTTCTTTAATGAAGAATATGACTTGGGTGCTAGTGCCCTAACCACCTAAAGCAAAGCTAATTGAAAGTAGATGGTTGTTCAAATGTAAAGAGGGAGTCACAGATGCAAAACCCAAGATATACAATACCAGGCTTGTAGCTAAGGGATATAGACAGAAGGATGGGAGTTGACTACAAGGAAATTTTCTCACCTATTGTGAAGTTCAAGACTATAAGGCTCATTCTTGTGCTAGCAACTATGTATGACTAGGAAATCCATCAAATAGATGTCAAAACAGCCTTCCTATATGGAAAGCTTGAGGAAACTATCTATAGAAGTAGCCAGTTGGTTTTGTAGATAAAGATAAGCCTGACCATGTATGCTTGCTTCAGAAATTCCTATATGGGTTGAAAGGCAGTGGAACAAGAAGTTTCATGAGGTAGCAACTGGTATGAAATTTACTAAAAGTTCCTCTTATTACTATCTTTACTATAAGGACCTAGGAGAGACAAAAGCTTTCTATATGCTACTCTATGTAGATCACTAGAAAGGATTTAAGCAGAATTGCAGAGGTGAAGAATGCTTTATGTAAGCATTTTGAGACGAAGGATATGGGAGGAGCAATTAAGCTCTTAGGAATGCAGATTATCAAGAATAGGAGGAAAGGGAAGCTATGGTTGATTCAGAAGAACTACATCAGAAAGGTTATTATCCAGTTCAATATGGAACAAGCAAAACCCAGCTCTAGTCCTATAGGTTCACATCTGTAGATGGTTGCTAGTAAAAGTCCTCGAACTGAGAAAGAGCAGAAAGCTATATTGAATTATCCCTATGATGTTGGAGTTGGGAGTATCATGCTCATGATGTTATGTACAAAACCTAACTTGGCTTATGCAATCAACATTCTAAGCAAATTCATGGCCAACCCAGGATTTGAACATTGGCAAGGGTTAAAAAATGTTTTCAGATACTTGGCTAGAACTTCAAACTATGGTTTATGTTTTTTTTTAAGTTGAATTTGTTAGAATTTTTATGGGCCACGTGTATAAATATATGTACATAGATTTCTATCTCGGTACTAGGTCTAATAAAATGTGATCTAACTTTAGTAAATTAATTGGGCCTACAGAAATATTAATTAATTATTAGTATGGGC
>JAOSBL010000211.1:33478189-33493698 GCA_027568915.1 Erythroxylum roraimae
ATCTTGGTGCTGATGAGTACTTGGTCAGCTCAGATGCATCTAGAATGCAAGAATTTGCTGACTCTCTTGATTATATCATTGACACTGTGCCTGTCTTCCACCCTCTTGAGCCTTACCTTCCTTTGTTGAAACTTGATGGGAAGCTGATCTTGTTGGGTGTTATCAATACCCCTCTCCAGTTCGTTACACCTATGGTCATGCTTGGTGAGTCTCTCTCTTCTCATTTATTTTGCTTGGAAATTCCAGTCTGCTTTGTTGTTACAGATTACTGTACTTTGTTATTAGATGTCCGCCTAAACCTTGCTGTTCTTTGATATCTGATTATGATTTGTTGGTGATCTTTAATAGGGAGAAAATCAATCACGGGGAGCTTCATTGGAAGCATGAAAGAAACAGAGGAAATGCTTGAGTTCTGCAATGAAAAGGGCTTGAGCTCCACGATTGAGTTGGTGAAAATGGACTATATAAACACTGCTTTTGAAAGGCTGGAGAAAAATGACGTGAGGTATAGGTTTGTCGTCGATGTTGCTGGTAGCAAGCTCGATCCATGAACAAAGTTTATCTATCAATTCTTACCAGACTTGATACAAAGTACACAGTCAAATTAGAAGTGTGAAAGGGTTAATATTCTATCTTTTTGTACCTGTTTCTCACCGAAGATTGATGGTTTATGTTCTAATTAAACAAAGTTCAATATCTTGTGAATGTACTGTTTGTGACAATAAAGGATGCTTGTTTTTCCAATTTTCATTGACAAGGCAGCCTGTTTTTTTGTTGACTTGATAATATCTTGGAGAAGGTAATCGGTGTATGAATTTAACAGGTGGGATTAGTTTGAGTGTAAGTGTCAGGTTTCATAAGAAAACAGACAATATTTGGAATTGAATCTTGTCTTGCACCAGGTTTACGTTCTTTACTTTTCCTGCAAAAACTGGTTAAACAATTTATTACACAAAACAATACGACATTACCTCTTCCAGAAAATATTATAAAAAGCATAGATAAGGAAACTTTCACAACTTCAGAAATCTGTTAAATGAGGTTGGGATAGGATAGCGACGAGAACCTGTCGTTTTAGGTAGCGATAGGCCTTGTTTAGGAGTGCTGATCCCCTGTCCAAATTACTTAGTACTAACCCTGTCCAAGTGGATCTTAGCCATCCACTTGTATGGGTCCATTTGGACAGAGAATTTGGGGTGCTTGTTTAGAGGCAACGTGTCTCTTACACCCACCAAGTTTGTCCATCAGAAAATCCTGATCATGATAATGAAATAGTTGGTTTTGTCAGGAAGCACACAAGTTCCCTACAAGTGTCGAACTATGAGTTTGGTCGTTCGTCAAATTTCTCCAACAACCATCTTCGTCAAAGTTGCATTGATGTCTAGGAATATCAAAAGATGGTGCCAAGAAATGCAAAGCAATTAACAAATCATCTTCCCAACAACAAAGCACACGGTTCGAGGGAATTGTTGGGTCTGTTATGCTTTTCATGCTTAGCTTGTTTTACTCTGAACAGTCTCTTCCAATTCCAGAATTCCAGCAAGAAAGTGTTGCAAGTTATCGAGCAAATGTGGACAGTTTAAAGTATAAGCCACACAACGAATATCCTTTTGAGTGTTACCCAGGACAATCCTGTTGAATGAAATCACTCTTTTAGCAGCTAATTTTAACTAAACTCATAAGCACCATACAAGAATTTCTTTAAAGTTCAATTGAATTGGTTAACTTAATACCAGATTTGGGTGTTGAACTTTCATCTTCAGGAGTTGGTAGATATCGTCTATCGTCATATGTTATTTTAATCACGAAATTGGCCTTAGCATCACCTACCACACTTGATGCATACCAAATCAGTTAAATGAGTGGTTCAATTACTGACTCGGACAGCACATACTCATAGAATTGTGGGTATTTTAGGTAACAACGTTAGATTCCAAGGGCCTGAGGCCTTAGAGCTGACCTCATATGAGCTAATGAGAAATTTTTTATGTCGACGTCCCCATGCAACAAGCTCAAGTCAACTACTACAACTACGCAGATAACATAGCTTACTCATTATGCCCCCATCATCAAGACCAACCGACAACAAACAAGAACTATGGTCCTGGTGGAACAAACAAATAACAAAATAAGTGTATGAGACAAGACTTTGAAATGCAGATTGTTATCGTTTGCTTGCTATCTAATAGAAAAATATTGATCCTGCTGGAACAAGCGCACACTGAGGACCATGATCATCATTTTAACGGAAAGGGACTGAAGCTCTGTGAAGAGATGGGCTCTGTACTTGGAGATCAATATCTTTCTACAAAGTGATATTTACCTTTGTCGTCGAGCATTTGTATGGTCGGCAAAGAACCACGGCTTAGTGGCCTTGGTATACGAAAATCACTGCCCTGGCCTCCATAAATCACAGCCTTTGACTAAAATATACATTCATAAAATATCTTGAAGGATTGACGCCACTTAAAATCACTGTAAAGTTCAGGGAACAAAAAAAAATAGTAACAATGCAACCCAATCAAAGCTATCCAATATTGCAGTCAGTACTTACAAATAGGAGAAAGGACAATGACAATGCCGATTGGGTATAAGAAAAACGTTGTTCTCTCCAGAAAGGGTAAAACTGCATTGGAAGATGTAGCCAGTGAATTGCTTAATGTAATAAGTGCATTCTTCAATATATAACATTGAAGGATCATGGAACTGCAGGTTTTCACCCCACTGACTACCATCACAGTTATTGAACAGCATTGAAAACCCACATATTGACCAAAGATAAGAACCTGAATGGCCAACGTTATTTAACAGTCAGTCCAACCAAAGTTGGAAGCATTTCTCGACTATTTAATATTTATGATATGGACAAAAACTCAATGGTCACTCTTATGGGATTCTTTTAGTTTCAAAGGTTACTCCTTTTGACAGTTCTCATACAATTATCTCCTCAAAGGAAACTAGAAGAGAAGAAATTCACTAAATGTAACGAATCAGAAAGGCAAATGAATCTTAACATAAATGCACCTATCACATTAAAGTTGCATGAGCCTGAAATGCCTAGTAAAGTTATGGCACAGAAAGCTGCAATAAGAAACAGTACAAATATTTGAATTCAAAATGACACAACTAATCTTACCATAGTACAAATATTTGAATTCAAAATGACAACTAAGCTTACCATCATAGCCCAAAAAGTTGAGATAATGATAGTACGAGACTGCCACCATAAGAAGCAGGTTTGATAGCAAAACAGGTATGAATCCATGAGCTATCAGAAGAGGTGAAAGAAAATAATGTATAACTGCAAAAAAAAAGAGACAGAGAAAAGAAACGAGGAGATTTGAGGCTGCATAAACTGGGCTTAGACAAAACGTATGTCAAAACACATTAAGATGGAACATACCATAAAGCACGACAAACAATGGAAAGAAAGAATTGCAATGCACGTCAAATGCATACAGCCTTCAGCCAGATGAAAAGAAAGGATCAGAAATAACTAATAAACTTCAGTGTAATGTATAATGAACTTGTTATTTCACATCAAAGTAAACATCTTTGATGTCAAAATAATCTAACAATTCAAAAACAAAACTATCCTTGCGGGCAATAATCTCTTGTATGGAAACAAGAGTATCCCTTGCAAGCCCCATAAGCAACCAAAAATGTGTCACAATGCAGGAATCAAAAGTTTCTAGACTTGCCATTCAACCCGTTGCTCAACGACGTGACTATTAGTTGCTTCCTCCCGAAGATATGCATTAGTCAAAAACCTGCACACAATGAACAAATGCAGTTACAATCATATGTACAGGCCTCGATCACATTATTAAAGAGGGGGATTTCAAGAGAGAAGGAGTCAGCTCCTTTATGAAGAATATATATGTTCAGAATGAGAAAATGAAGACATGGATTCCTTTTCTGAACAGAGTTCTTGCAGTACACATACAAAAGAAAATTAAGAACAGAAGCTTATCAAGCGTGGTTCCCAAAAATTAACTGATAAGGCACAGATATAATGGAACTTGATAGCTCGGTGAGTAGATGAATTTAAAATCTAACAAACAACGGTAATTTGAATGAATTACAATACTTGGACCTAGTATAAAGTTAGAGCCTAACCATTGCCACTAAAGTTTCAGTTTCCTCCTTCTGTAAAGTTTCAGGTTGGAATAACTAAACAGGTGAATGGATAGAAGTAACAAGATTCAAGGGCATTTAACAAGGATATGCAACATTAATAAAATGCAACTTCACTATCAATGCCAAAGGAATTCAAGATAGTGACTCTTACCAACAAAATGTAGCCAGGACTACTCCAGTGATTAAGAAATGGAAAAGCAATACCGAGATAATGACAAAAACAGCATGTGCAGAACTATGATCATACCTGGCAAAAAAATACAAGCAGCACAAATAAAGCTTGATGGGCTACACACGACTTTAAGATCTCATTAGACGATATTTAAATGGTAAACAGATAACAGAAGTTCAGTTTATTAATGGCTTTAGTTCAAGAAAGTGCTCAATTCGTGCATGTGATATCTTGCTCAACTTGGAAGAAGTAAGACACCAAATGATCAAGATGGCTTCATTATGACACATGTATAATTATGCTCAACATTGAATATAATTCATAAACAAGTCCCAATAAAGTTCCTCCTGCCACCTTAATGAAGTTTCAATATTTACTCATTTAAGTGCTGAAGCTACAGTCAACGCATTTACACAGTAAAGAGATGAAAATGCAGACAAGAATAATATGGTCAACTTACGCAGCACAATAAGCCAATGTTGCAACTACCAATAGAAGGCTGCAGATTACAACAAAAGCAGGGTCGTCACGTGCCCATTGATTCTTAGTTTCTGAGAACAAATAGGAAAATAACAATCTTTCAAATTTCTCAAAAATTTAACACCCACAACAAGTTTCTTAAGACAAATTCAAGTTACAACTTTTCGACACAAAAATCTACTCTACATTTCCACGATCTCAAGGATTGCATCCGACCTCCCAACATGTTTGACACAACAAAAATTTTCTAAATCTATTATGCTTGATCCACATGCAAAGCAAATTCAAAGGTTCTCTTAGACACGGAACAAGACAAAGATCAGAGAGAGGTTGTTCAGTGGAAATGAACTTACGCTTGTGATACTTAGTGTGCTGATAGCTGCCCTGCCGCAATCATGACGCACCGCATGAGAGATGTGCAGTCACGAAATTAGAAACCTTCTTCTCACTTAACTCGGATAGATGATAATTAAAAGATAAAAATGGACTAGGGAAACCAAACGTACACAATTTTAGGGGAGGTGCAGAGGTGAAGCATTTGCCAGAAAGTGTATTCAATATCCATTTGTTGCCACTAACAAAAAAAACATACCATAGAGACCATTAAACTAATGCACAAACAGCTTCGATCCAACTGCGGCTGAGACGAGATACAGAGGATATAGGAACACCTTAACGATTCGACGGAGATACTGAGGGAAGATGGGACTGGGGCGAGATGAGGAGGACGATGAACGTCCTATCGCAGACGTTGGCAGCATTTACTTTATCTACTTGTTGTTGGATTGGGTGAGTTTGCGGCAGAAGACCTGCGGAGGAGTTCCAGAAGCTCTCTGGCACAGAGATTTCGGGCGTAAAACGACGACGACTTATGTCTCTGAATCTCCCTTTTCTTTTTCTCTTTTGCCAAGAATCGGATTGAGCCTTGGAGCCACTAAACTTTGGGCCTATTGTCAGTTTTGGACTTACGAATATGAACAAAAGCAGGATTTTGATTTGGTGTTTTTGTCCTTTTCCCCCAATTTTCACTCTTTTTTATTATTATTTTTATTTATCACTCCCTCGTCTGCCTACTTCATTCATATGTCACGTGAAGGCAAGGCTTGTGCATTATTAATAACTCCAAAAGGATAGTTGTAAATAGCAATATTTTAAAAATTAGATCGAAAGTTAAATATAAGAAATTTAAAATTTAAAAGAAATAATCGATAGTAGACCATTATAGAAATAGTTAAAAATTAAATAAAATTAAAGAATTTGAAAAATATTATCCTTATCTATTGAAGAATTTAAAGTTTAATTAAAGAAATTATTAAATAAAAATTAATTAATTAATTTTAATTTATAAGAAATTATTAATTAATAAAAATTGATCAATTAATTAATAAATTAATCGATTTTAAAAAAAAATTGTAAAAATATATCTAATTAAAAAATTAAAAACTTAACTGAAAAGTTTGATAATTCAAAATTTTTACGGTTGAACAGATTAATCGGTTAAATTTTTTAATTATTGATAAATATAACGGGGAATATATTCATATAACCATGCGTTTGAGATTAATGGGAGCATTAAAATCAATAACTTTAAATATGATATCATTTTTAATAATGAAAAATTCAAAGGTTCTCCCTTTCTCTTTCCTACTACTCTTTCTCATTTTTGAACTATTATAGTTATAAGACCTTCATGATTAGATTAATGTACCAATTGTTGAGAAGTTATCTTTGATGTTATTCACATTTTCATAGGATTGTATCTTTTTTTATAATTTAGACAAATATAGCACTATCCAAAGTTTTTCGGGTTTTTTTTTTTGTTAACCCACAAAGTGTTCTAGGCTCGAACTGTCAGTGACACCTTTAAATCATTATCACGCTCAGATTAATCTCTACTCATATATTGTAGGATCATGAGAAGCAGCTCAGCACTACCACTAAACATTTAACACCGCTGCATTTACAAGCGAGAGTCAAACTCCTAACTTTGCTTAAAAAAATGCAGGAATCAAACTCCTAACTTTGCTTAAAAGAAGACCAACCCCTTGCTACTTTTATCGGTGGCATCCACAATCATTCTTTAATATATGATAATGGATAAAACGACTCCAAATCTTCTGTCTCCTTTATCTAGTACCTATTCTGTCTCACTCATCAATAGTCATAAATTTTGCTGAAATCTACTAAAATTTATGGTTGTGAATGAATAGGACAAAATAGGTACTAAATAAATAGGACAGAAGATTTAGATCCGGATAAAACTACCATGGAGCTACAAATTTTGGCAAAATTATATGTAAGGAATCATTGGAGGACCTATGACTTAAATAATGCTTCTTTTATGCATTGTACTTCTTTAATGGCATTCACTCTTTAATGATCATGCAAAACAATCAACTCCAATTATAAGAATTAAATGGTACTTCTTTAACATTTACTTCTTTCTTCTTTTATGTCAATGTCACTGACTCCCTGCCTTTTTCATAACCCCAATGTTCTCTTCACACTCAAGGCAGAATCAATTTCAACTAGGTAATTATCATTTGGAATGTCTACTTTGATTTGAACTTTTCTATGGTCAACATCTGTTTGCTCTGCAGTACCTCAAGGAACTACATCATTAGCATGTTCATCTTCAATGTTCCCATCCCTGAATCCTTCATTATTTTCAACCTAACACCATACTTCCTTCTTCACCATAGTTTACCTCCATCATATTCACCCCCAACCTTAAAAGAGTCAGTCAGTTAAGGGAGGATTTTAAAGGTATTATAATTCTTTTTGAACATTCTCAAACATTAGGATTTTACCCATAATCTCATTAAAATCTTAGGATTTGAATAATATTTATTTCTTTATTTTTAAGAATATTTACATAAATCTTTAAACTTTGAAAAATGTATAGATTTATGATTTATACTGATATTTTAAGTTCTTTAATTTTTAATTCTATCTTATGAACTAATATAATTCATTACTTATATCATATAAGTAATAACACATTTTTGTGATGTATGGATTAGATTTATTTTATACATATATTAAAATTTTCAAATACAAGTATAGTAGAATAATAGTTATTAAAAATACACTAACATTTTAAAATATAGAAAAATAATAATAATTAAAAATGTTAACATTAACAACATTAGTCACAATAAATTTATAGTTAGTTGAGAAATTACTAAATTTTAAGTTATTAATTAAATATAACAATATCAATAAATAATCCATTATTTATGTTAGTCTAATGAAAACAACCTCTCGACCATGTAAAAATAAGGCTGCGTATTATTAAACCTCCTCAAACCCCGTTTTATTGCGAAACTTCAAACTGGATGAGATGATAAATAAATAATCCATTATATATTAGATTTGAATTATTATATTTTGAATGTATTTATAAAAATTTAAAATAAAATATTACACATGAATTCATATAAATATTAAAAATATATTAGAAAAGAAGACTTTTTAACTTTATGAGGATTAGTGTTTGGAAAACTTAGTTATTTAAACTTTATTCTTCATCAAAGTCGTAAACACCATTACTAGAAGCTTTATGTTTGGTTAAGAATTTTCAATTAAAGTGATCAATGGAAAGCATACAAATTCACAACATGAGATCATTACAATTAGATCCACTTGAGTGAATAAAGGGGTTGAACCTAGATGTCCCATCTCCAATACGTTTCTGTTATCAAGTTGCAAAATGCCACCTGCTACCATGTATGTCAAAGATTCATATGCCATTTCAGAAGCTCTAATTCGTCTCTGAATTCTGCAACCCAACCTCTTTTTGTATATGCATTACTTCAATTGCTAGCCTCCGTGAATCATAGATCACAGCCTTTGACTAAAATACACGTTCATAAAATATCTTGAAGGGTTGAAGCCACTTAAAATCACTGTAATTCAGAGAATTAAACAAAAAGATTTAGTAGCAACACAACCCAAGGCAAAGCTATCAAATATTGCACTCGACACTTACATATAGGAGAGAGGACAATGACGATGCCGATTGGGTATAAGAAAAACGTTGTTCTTTCCAGAAAGGGTAAAACTGCATTGAAAGATGTAGTCAGTGCATTTCTTCAACATATGACATTGGGGGGATCATGGATCTGCAGATTTTAATCCCACTGACTACTATCACAGTTATTCAACAGCATTAAGACCCACACATTGACCAAAGACAAGAAACTGATTGGAGAAATGCAGGTTCAGAACCAAGCTACTTAACAGTCGGACCAACCAAGGTTGGAAAGCATTACTCGACGGTTTATGATATAGACAAAAGGTCTATGCGCACTCTATTGGATTCTTTTAGTTTCAAAGTTTCTCTTTTAACAGTTCTCATACAAATTATCTCCTGACAGGACCCTAGAAGAAAAGGAAGTCTCTAAATGTAACAAATCAGAAAGGCAAATGAATCTTAATACAAATGCAGCCATCACACTAAAGCTGCATGACACTGAAATGCTCAGTAAGGTTACAGTACAGAAAGCTGCAATAAAAAGGGTGTAAATGTTTGAATGCAAAATGACATAAATAAGCTTACCATCATAGCCCAAAAAGTTGAGATAATGATAGTATGAGGCTGCCACCATGACAAGCAGGTTTGACAGCAAAACAGGGATGAATCCATGAGCAACGAGAACAGGTGAAAGAAAATAATGTATAACTGCAAAAGAAACAACAGGAACCTTAAGGTCGCATAACTGAGCTTAATAAAACGTGTCAAGACATATTAACTTGGAACTTACCATAAAGTATGACAAACAATGGAAAGAAAGAATTGCAATGCACGTCAAATGCATACAGCCTTCAACCGGGAAAAAAGAAAAGGTCAGCAAAAACTATTTAACTTTTTTTTGGTAAATAAAAACTATTTAACTTCACTGTAATATAATATTAAATGAACCTGTTATTTCACATAAAAGTAAATCTAAATGATCTGGAAATAGTCTCATAACTAAAAAACAAAAGTATCATTTCAGGCAATAATCTCTAACATGGAAACAAGCCTATCCCTTGCAGTCAAAGAAACAACAGAAACATACTTCAAATAATGGAACCCAAAGTTTCTAGACTTACCATTCAACTCGTTGTTCAACCACATGACTGTTAGTTGCTTCCTCCCGAAGATATGCATTAGTCAAAAACCTGCACGTAATGGATGCAGTTACAATCACCTGTACAGGCCTCAATCACATTACATAAACAGAGCGACTCCACGATGAGAAGGAATCAACTCTTTTATCAAGCATATATCTGTTCACAAGAACATCCTTTCCCGTCATAACAAATCAAAATTTTCAGTAACCTAACCATACAACTATTATTTGAATGAGTCACAATACCTACACCCTGTACTGTTTTGTAAAGTTAGTGCTTGAGCATTGAAACTAAAGTTTCAGGATCATCTTTCCGTTTAACATTTCATCTCTGACCCACAGAATCAGGTTACAATAATGAAACAGTTGAATGAATAGAAGACAAAAGTTCCAAGAGTAATTAACAGGAAAATTCAACATTGATAAAATGTAACTTCACTATCAATAGTAAAGCAATTCAGGATAGTGGCTCTTACCAACAAAATGTAGCCAGGATTACTCCTGTGATTAAGAAATGGAAAAGCAGTACTGAAATAACAACAAAAACAGCATGTGCAATACTATGATCATACCTGACAAAGAAAAGAAGAAAAAAAACAATCAACAATTATAGCTTAATACTCTAAAGAATTTCAGATCTCATTGAAAGACAGTTAAATGGTAAACAGATGACAAAAGTTCAGTGTATTAACAGCTTTTGTTCAAGACAATGCTCAATATCAGAACTGTTACAACCAAAATCAAGTACTGCTTTGTCGTGCATGTTATATGTTGCTCAACTTGGCAGAAGATATCAAATGATCAAGATAGCTTCATTATGACACATGTATAACCATAATCTTAACATTGAATATAACCCATAAACGAGTCCCAAAAAGGTTCCTCCTGATACCATAATAAAGTTCCAATATTTCATCATTAAATGCTTAGGTGACGGTCGACAAATTTATACAGTGAAAAGATGTAAATGCGAACAAAAATAATACGGTTGACTTACGCAGCACAATAAGCCAATGTTGCAACTACCAATAGGAGACTGCAGATTACAACAAAAGCAGGGTCGTCACGAGCCCATTGATTCTTAGTTTCTGAGAACAGAGAGAAAAATAACAATATTTCAAATTCCTCTTTAAGATTCCTCTTTAAGATTGCAAAAACCTACACCCACAACAAGTGTCTTAAGACAAATTCAACTTACAACTTTTCAACACAAAGATCAAGTCTACAGTTCTAAGATCTCAACAAAAGCATCCTACCCCCAAACATGTTTGTAATTGCTTTTGTTTTAGGAGGAGTGATTTATATATAAGTTGAAATCTTGAATCCTTTCTCATATATAAACCACTCTTTTCTCTTTGTTCATTTTCGACGTGGGACTTGTTAATCATTTTGACACTTCCCCTCACATTGGACATTTTTATTCCTCATTTTACAAAGTCATCCAAGCACTATTCCGTATGTTGAATGGAGTAATTAGATTGGATTATTTCTGTGTATATATTTTGAAATTAGTATCTGTAGTGATCTCTTCCTATAATTGAGAGATTTGGGAGATTTGATAGTTAAGAATATCCCTTAATTATAGCTAGGTTTCTTGTATTTACATCATAGAAATCATATGTACAGATAATCAAGTTCAATATAGTTTTCTTCACTATTTTCTTCATGGTATCAGAGCCCTCTCTAATTTAAGGGTCTGTTCTTTATCCTAAAATTTTTTGTTCTTGTCTGTTCCTCTTTGTTCGGAACAGTGAGTGGCTAAGTTTGTACTTGCCCAAAAACAACGTCCTTTTCTTCTCACAGCCCACCCAATCTGGTCAAGAACCAACTGGCGACCCTACCTATGACAGACCCGACATCACCAATGTAGCCACGCGCCGCCGCAGACTAACAGCTTCCGACGCATGTAAAGTCCATGCACCACCCTCCGGCCATCTTTCCGTCTCAAGTCTTCGACCACCAGTGTCACCGGCTCCTGTTCACCCTCTCTAAAGTGTCTGACCTCCTGTAGCCCATCGGAAAAAGCGCCAAAAGTTTCTGGTTGTTTCTAAACCAGTCTGTTGGTATAGTTTTCATTGTCTTGAGTGTTTTCTGTAGCAGATGAATGGAAAAAAGGTGACTCTTTCAAGTTCTGATAACCCTTCACTTCAAACCAGTCCTATGAAACTTGATGGGACCAATTATCTTGCTTGGTCAAGATCTTGTTTGTTGTTCATCAAAGCTAGAGGCTTACAAGGTTACATTAATGGTGATAGTCAGAGGCTTGATGTTAATAATCCTGATTATAACCACTGGGAGTCCGAGAATTCTCTTGTGATGTCGTGGCTTATAAATTCAATGCAACCGGAGATTGCTAGGACGTATTTGTTACTCAACAAAGCAACAAAGATTTGGCAAGCTGCTTCCCTAACATACTCTCAAGTAGGTAATAAAGCACAAATTTTTTATATTCGTAATAAACTGCATAACACAAAGCAAGGAGATATGACTGTATCATAGTATTTTGCGGAGTTGTGTGAATTGTAGCAGGAACTAGATTATTATCAGGATTTTCAAGCAGAATGCTCAAAAGATGATGCTAAATTCTAGAAAATGATAGAGGAGGATCGAGTATTTGATTTTTTTGCGGGTCTCAACCCAGAATATGATCATATACAAGGTATTATACTTGGAAAGAACCTTTCCCTTCAGTACAACTTGCATATTCTCTTGTTCAGCAAGAAGAAAGTAGAAGAACTATTATGCTACATACAGCCATTATTGAGAAAGTAGGGTTAGTGGCTAGCTCTACTGAGAAGCCAAACTTTGATAAGGATCACTTACCCTGTGATTATTGTGGAAAACAAAGCCATACCAAAGAAACCTGCAGGAAACTGCATAGATGACCAATCAAAGTCGTGGAAAACACGGCGACTTAATGGTAAAAGGTCGTGCTAACTTGGCTGAAGGGAATGAAGCATCTGAAGCACCATTAGGAGTTTTATCCAATGAAGAACTTCAGAACTTAAGACATCTTCTCTCAAAACTGGACTCTCCTCCATAGTTGGTAGATCACATATTGCAAAATCAGGTATTGTGTCCTCAAATCCTCAAGATAAGCATTGGATTATAGACTCTGGAGCTAACAGACATATAACAGACTCTTAAAACAAAATTTTAACATATTCTCATGGAAAAAAGGAGATAATGTTAGAATAGCTGACGGGTCTTTAACCTCCGTATCTGGTACAGGTTCTGTTACCTGTACTTATAATATCACTTTATCATCAGTTCTTCTCGTACCTTGTTTTCCTATAAATCTTCTCTCTATCAGTTCTATCACTAAGGATCTTAATCGCAAAGTTGAATTTTTTCCTAACTATTCTTCAGAACCTCCACACAGGACAGAGGATTGGAACTGGCAGACTGTAGGATGGCTTATACATCTTGGAAGAAAATCCCATGACAGTTGCTCATCAAGCGTCTCTTGGGAATGGTGTGATCAATAAGGAAATTCTACAATGGCATAGGCAGTTAGAACATCCCTTGTTTTTTGCTCTAGAAAAATTATATCCAAGCTTGTTTAAAAGAAATTCTTTTAATTCTTTGTTTTGTGAAGCATGTGAACTTGCCAAACACATGAGAAGTTCTTATCATTTATCTAATAATAGAAGTTATGTTCCTTTTATGACAATTTACTCCGATGTTTGGGGTCCTACTCAAAATCCCTCTCTTTCTGGCCATAGATGGTTTGTGACCTTTATTGATTATTGCACAAGATTAACTTGGGTTTATTTGATAAAAGCCAAGAATGAAGTGTTTTCGTGCTTTCAATCTTTTCATAAAATGATTTGTACCCAACATGATGCTAAAGTTAAAATCTTGAGATCTGATAATGGACTGGAGTATATGGATGGAAAATTTTGTGCTTATATAGATTCCTATGAAATAATACATCAAACCAGCTGTGCCTGTACTAGTGAACAGAACGGAGATGCGAAAAGGAAGAATAGACATATTCTAGAGGTAGCTCGATCACTCATTCACCATGAATCTTCTAAAGGGATATTGGGATGATGTCATCCTTTCAGTTGTCTATCTTATCAATAGAATGCCACTTCAAATTCTGGACTTTAAAAGGCCTGTAGAAATTTTGCAAGGTAAAAATTTGTATATTGTACCTCCAAGAATATTTGGGTGTATTTGCTTTGTTCATGCTCAGAATGTAGGCAAGTTGGAGCCTAGAGCCTTGATGTGTGTGTTTGTTGGATATTCTCCCACACAAAAAGGATATAAGTGTTATCACCCTCCGTCTAAGAAATACTTTGTAAGTATGGACGTCACTTTTTTGGAGTGTGAGCCCTATTTCTCCATACATCAAAATCCTCTTCAAGGGGAGAATGAGAGTGGAGAGGTGTTGCTTGATAATATAATCCAAGGAGAGAGAACACTTATGGAGGAGAAAACTTGTTTGATTCAGGAGGATCGAAGTAGGCGCTTAGATAAACCAAATTTGCAAACATACTCAAGAAGAGAAAGGACAGAAAAAGTCATTGTACAGTCTATGCCATTCTCTTCCTCCGAAAACACTGGTGATTTAGAATACAATTTATCTGATGATTTAGATAAGCTTATTGCTCTTCGGAAAGGTGTTAGAACTTGCACTAAGCACCCAATTTCTAACTTTGTTTCCTATGACTCACTATCTCCTCCCCATAGAGCCTTTGTCTTGTTTGTTTTCTCTGTGTCTATTCCACAAGATTGGAGAGAAGCAATGGAAAATGTCCATTGGAAAGAAGCTATGGCGGAGGAAATGAAAGCTCTGGCAAAAAATGAGACCTGGGAACTTGTCACTGCTCCAGAAGAAAAAAAGACAGTTGGTTGCAAATGGGTATTCACACTAAAACAGAGATACAAGGCGAGATTGCTAGACAAAGGCTTTACTCAAACATATGGAGTGGACTATCAGGGGACTTTTGCTCCTGTTGCTAAGATGAATACAATCAGAATTCTACTCTCTTGTGTAGCTAACTTAGATTGGGACTTACAACAGTTTGATGTTAAAAATGCTTTCCTCCATGGGGATCTAGAGAAGGAGGTATACATGGAGATTCCTCTCGGGTTTGAAGATGAGAAGACACAAGGAAAGGTTTGTTGTAGGCTAAAAAAGGCCTTGCATGGGCTAAAGCAAAAACTAGAGCATGGTTTGAAAAATTCAGTCGAGCCATGATTTCCTTTGGTTATCACCAGAATAATGCGAATCATACCCTATTTATCAAGCATTCCCAAGGCAAGATCACGCTTCTCAATGTCTATGTTGATGACATTGTGGTAACGGGAAGGGATACAGAAGAGATGGTTAAGCTGAAGAAACTCCTTGCTCATGAATTCAAAATTAAGGATCTAGGAAAGTTGCAATATTTCCTGGGAGTTGAAGTCGCTAGATCAAGAAAAGGAATCTTTATTTCCAGGAGAAAAGATGTTCTAGACTTGTTAGAAGAAACCAGTATGATCGGTTGTAAACCAGCTGAATCTCCTATCGAGAACAACCACAAACTTCAAGCGGGAATAGATACATTAGTAGACATGGGAAGATATCAGAGATTAGTAGGAAGACTCAT
>JAOSBL010000211.1:33503146-33517213 GCA_027568915.1 Erythroxylum roraimae
GAAAGGTGGTATATACACCATATATTACTATATACCATCTGATGCAAGCGATTGCAGATACTGAATGGAGTGTGACATAATTAAGAAGATTATCTTACGACCAATACGCACATGTTAAGGAATAATCGAGGATGTTTCATTATAAACACTAAGTGATCTTTTAAACCTGCAACGATGGAATCTGACATTGCTTTCCCTAGGCAACTTCACATGTATTCGCATTCATTACAAATGGTTGGGAAAGAATCTGAGCTAGACAAACTGTTGATATTTGCAAAATGGATACAAAATACAATAATATATACCAAGTTGCAATTGTTAATTTCATTTCGTAGTTAAACACTAACGATTCACTGGTGACCATTCTAAGCTTTGCCAGAATCAAGTTTCCCGAACAGGAGACATGATACACACAACCACCCATATCTGCATAAAATATATAAAACATGGTGTGTTAATTAGGTAGAGGAGCAGTATGAAAATGTTTGAAAAGTGTGACAGTAAACATATGGGTATTGGAAAAAGATGGTACACACGTGGTGGGGAACTGTCCAGGATGTTTCGTTTTGGTTGTGATTTCCCAGACTAGAATCAAGGCCAGGTTTGCTTTTCCTAGGCACAGCACATGTTTTTATGTCTTAATTGATTGCATCTAAGAAGGGTAGGACTGTACTGCTTCACTCTCGACCCAGCATAGTCTGTATAATAAGATAGGACTTCCAATGAAGAAGTTATTACATATCCAATGATACTCCTCACCCAGTTCTGAAATGTAATGCCAGAGTCTGTAGAGTGATTTGGTAGGCAGGTCTGATAGAGTTAAGAGCCAAAGAAGGAATTGAATGACAAGAAAGAAAAAAAATTGTAAAGAAAACTCAGATTGTTAATGAATCATTGTTTCTCAATTACTACTGTTCATGCTAAAGCAAAACAACCCCAAAATCTGAAAATTCAATGCTATGTTCTTTTCCAGCTAACAAAAATAAAACCGTTCATACAAAATTGACGTCCCAAATTACAAACAATTATTACATATATATCTTTCTCCTACATGATTGTACTCTAAAAAAACAAATATCATAACAAACTCTGGCATTTTCTTCAGAGTTAATCATCCATCATGTACCTACTTGAGACCCAATTATAGGTCCATCTCAGCACTCTGATTAAGCCCAACTGATATTTTTCACTTGCTTCTCCTAATATAGATTAACCATTGGTGATCAGGATTTTGATTTACCTTCTCTGTTGCTAATTTTGTAACAATACCACACTCCTTGGAATTAGTCCTGTCCTCAAGATTGTAATTTAGAAACTATTCACAGAATTCGTCTCTGTCGATCCAAGTTGCCCCTTCCTATGATTTATCTTTTCACTACACCAATAGCTAGTGGAAACCATCTTCAATTCGTGTTCCTAAGGTACAATCAATTTCCACCATTTCATTTGCTCCAATAACAAGATCAGAAGGCAACTCAGTAATTACCGGATGAACTCCCACTACCTTTTTAAGCAAGGAAGCATGGAATACGGGATGTATTCGAGAACCCTCTGAAAGTTTCAGTTTATAATCAACTTATCTCACTTGTTGACTAATCAAAAATGGACCATAATAACGACCTGCTAGTTTAGGATATCTCCTGATCATGATGGATTGTTGGCAATAAGCTCGTAACTTTAAAAATACCTTATCTCCCACCTCAAAAGATACCTCCCTTCAATGTTTATTAGCTGAAAGTTGCATTCTTTGTTGTGCGTGATGCAAATGTTCCTTTAATTCACGAAGCATAGCCACACGATCATATAAGGAAGCATTAATAGCTTCTACCTTGGATTCTTCGGGAAAGAAATGGTAAATAGTATGAGGCTGGTGACCATACACCACTTTAAAAGGCCTACAACTAGCTGATATTTGGAAGATAGTATTATACTAATATTCCGCCCAAATTAACCAGCGTGCCTATTATTTAGGTTGCTCGCAAGCAAAACACATAAGGTAAGTCTCAAGACTCCTATTCAAAACCTCAGTTTAGCCATCAGTTTCAGGGTGGTAAGCAGAAGACATGCGTAATATTGACCCTTGTAGTCTAAAATACTCGTTCCAAAAATTAGAAACAAATAAAAGATCTCTATCTGATACGATAGACTTAAGAATCCCATAAAGTCGTACCACCTCTTTTGCAAAAATTTCAGCAAGTTTGGCTGCTATAATTGGGTGTTTAATAGCTATAAAATGAGCATATTTGGATAGACGATCAACCACAACGAAGATGTTATCGACGCCATGGGATTTAGGAAGTCCAGTTATAAAATCCATTGAGATGTCCTTCAAAATGGCATTCAGAAGCGGCAATGGTTGTAATAAACCTGCAGGATTTATGGTCTCATTTTTTGCTTTTGACACATGAGGTATTCAGCAACAAATTCTTGACAATTTGGAACATTCCTCGTTAATAAAAGCTTGTAGAGACTCTACGATACGTTCTAAAGGCCCCTGAATGACATCCCATCGATGTGGCATGAAACTCCATTAATAAACGATGAACCCAAGTTGAAGAAGCAACTACTGCATGTCTCCCTTTATAGTATAATCTACCTTGTATCATAAAGAAAGAGAGATTAGTAAGCTGTCCTAATTTGAGTGCTTGCATAATGGGCCCCAAAAAGACATCAGTTTCCACCTCTTTAGTGATTTCGTCAAGATCAACCTATTGAGGTTTGCTAACGGCAAATAATTCCAGATCTGATCCTTTTCTAGAAAGAGCATCAACAACTTTATTTGTAATACTAGGCTTGTAAATCACATTAAAATCATACCCCATTAATTTAGCCAACCAATGTTGTTGTGCAGGGGTTATGATTTGTTGTTGTAGCAAATGTCGAAGGCTACTATGATCTGTCCTCACCAAGAATCTACAACCCAATAAATACGGACGCCAATGCTGTATCGATAATGCCAAAGCCATCATCTCACGTTCATATGCTAATTTTGATAGTGTTTTATGTGCCAAAGACTTGCTAAAAAAAGCAACAGGTCGTGAGTCTTGCATTAACACCACTCCGATCCCACTTCCCGATGCATCACATTCAATAATGAACTATTTAGAAAAATCAGGCATGGCAAGAACATGGGCTGTTGTTACAGTTGTTTGTAATTCCTCAAACGCCTTTTGAGTCTCACCATTCTACTGAAATTGATCATCATTTTCTTTTCGCAGCAATTGAGTCAAAGGAGAATCAATTCAGCCATAGTCTCGAATAAACGACGATAATATCCCGTGAGACCCAAAAATCTCCGAACCTCCTTCACACTTGCTGGTCTAAGCCATCGTAAAACAGAGGAGATCTTTGATGAATCCATAGCCACGCCATTAACGGACAACACATGGACAAGATACTTGATTGAGCTTTTCCCGAAGATACATTTCTTTTAGTTTGCCACAAAAGAATTTTGATGCAACATAGTAAAAGCAATCAACAAGTGCTCCACGTGTTCCTCCCATGTTCGACTATAAACAAGGATATCGTCAAAAAATACTAGAATAAATTTGTGTAAATAAGGACGAAATATGTCATTCATGGTGGCTTGAAAAGTTGTTGAAGCATTAATTAAGCCAAAAGGCATACAAAGAATTCATAATGCCCGGAATGAGTTCAAAATGTAGTTTTTGGCACGTCAGATGTCACAACCCGAATTTGGTGGTACCTCGACTTCAAATCAATCTTTGAGAAATAACATGCATTATGTAGTTCATCCAACAATTCTTGGATCATCGGAATATGGTATTTATCAGGTATAGTAACCTTGTTAAGTGCTCGGTAATCTACGCAAAATCTCTAGCTACCATCTTTCTTCTTCATAAGAAGAGCCAAGCTAGAATAAGAGCTAGAACTTGGCTGTATAATTCCAGCAGAGAGCATATCAGCCACCAATCATTCAATTTCATCCTTTTGAATGTGTCCGTAATGCTAAGGCCTAACCACCACAGGTCCTGGCAATTGTATTTTGTGAATCATAACACGAGTCGATGGCAAGGGTAGTTTGTCAGTAAATACACAATTAAATTCCGAAAGCAGCCCTGAAAGCTCTTGTGATTGAGAAGTTATCAACATTTCTCCCAAACAGGTTTCCCCTTCCGATTCCCATAAAAAGACATAATACTCAATGTTACTCAGTTTCACCAATCTATGAATTGAAATAGGGGATTTAATTAATGAAGAATTCCCACATAAATAAGCAGTTTGTCTATTATAGTCAAAATGCATAGTTAAAGTGTTATAGTTAACGTGTATATCACCTAAGGTCTTAAGCCAAGCCACTCCCAGAATGATGTCAATATCACCCAATTGAAATATATAACAATCAGATGTAAATTCCATATCAGCAATATTAATTGAGAGTTGTGAACACAGATCTCGCAATAAGATCCGGCAACCATCACCCAAATGAACACAAAAACACAAATCATCATAAATCTCGAGCTGTAATTTTCTTGCATATAAACTAGAGATAAAATTGTGTCTGGTGCCGTTATTGATCAAAATGCGAACAAGATACCCTGCAATTGAACCCAGTAATTTAAAAGTTTCAGGAGAATCCAACCCTGCCATGCCAATAAACTCAAATCCAATATTTGTAATTGTGGTTGCGTTATCTCTTCCCTATCAATATGTTGGTCGATGTTCAAAGAGCTAGCCTCCTCTTGTACAAGAGCGATCTCATCCGCATCTACATCACCGACCGTAACAAAAATAACACGTATTGACTTGTTGGAGCAGACATGTAAAGGGTGATAGGGTTGACGACATTTAAAACATAAACCTTTAGAACATAACTCTTACTTGTCATTAGGAAGTTTGGATGTCTGAGAAGATGGTTGTGGGGGTCGAATTTGTGACCCAAAGGTGGAAGTAATGTGTGTGGTTGTCGTCGGGTGTTTACTGGTTAAAGATACAACACTTCCCACTTGAGTTGGGCAGTTTGTGTTGGGTCGAGTCCTACGCAGGCCCGAACCTGTATAAGTTGGTTGTCCTATTAAAAACAGTGGTAGGCTGGAATTTAACCCAAATCCGGTAGAATATCGTGCTTGAGATTGATGCAAGCCATAGTGAGTGGACCCATGAATAAAACACAATTCTCTCTCAAGTTCCAAGGCTAATTCTATTACTGACCAAATGTTTATAGCATCGCGATTTCGGATCTGTACTTGAATTTCTTCCTTCAACCCGTTTAAGAAAATCCCCAGAGAATGGTTGTTACATCCCACAACTATAGAGTATATACCCGAACATCCAAAGGACATTCAAGTATATATCATATGACAATGGTATGTTAGAGCAAACATAATCTCTTAAATGACATCATAAAGAATATACAATACTTAAAACGTCAACACTACATTTCATTCATTGACAAAAGTTTACATTATAGTCATTGAAACAAGTAATTACATTACCAAACATGAGAAAGTTTACAATCCCTTATACAAAAATTTTATATAACAAAGAAACTACAAAATACAAACTATAACTCGTCTGATGTCAACTGACAGACCTCTGAGCCATTTCTTAATCCAAATGTTCCTCTAGAAAATCTTAGGAACTAGGTCTCCTGTCTTGTACCTGAAAAGCTACGTTCTTTGATGAGTTTTGCGAACTCAATGGGTGAACCATCATTGATGATCTCACTCAGGTCAAATACACAAATATCACATATATTCTTTCAGAACATGTATAACCCAATCAATCACATTATCATGGCATATCACTTTATCATCACAATTTCATAATCATATATTTCATAATTATAAATATACAAATGCAGATGTAGATGCATATGAGACTCCAGATTCGTTATTATTTGTTGTGACTGAGCGCCTTTCAGATACAGATACTGGCCCATTAGGCTCAGTCAGATATAGAAAATCATGGAGCAAAGCTCTACGTGTAGAATTCTCAGCTTAAAGCTCTTTCAGACTGGCTATTCTGATCACAACGTCTTTATCTGAACATGTATTTTATGAAATGCATCAAATAACAGAATATGTCATGTATAGTATTCACTTATAATGCACAGACAGAATCTCATATTCATCAGAACCAAGTCTAACATTCAACTTTCGTTGAGTATACAGATATCATTCATAATTCAGATGCAAACAGAACACTTCCAATACATTCTCGAATATCAAACTCCTCAGACCATTAAAGTTCAGAATTCACATACAAATCACAAATAATTCAATACTTGGAAGTTAAATAGAATAAATCAATCCTAGGAAGATCATCTAGGTTGATTCACAGTACACTCCAAAAATGTATGAATGTCATTTGACTTGAGCATCTAAAATCATACAATTTACACATAATTCACACTACAAAGTTGATCAATCAAATATTTATTCATTTGTGCACATATATACATATGTCATGTTCAATGCATGCCCAATGACTATTCCGGGTATGTTTCCTTTATTCACATCTCATGATCATTCATACTTCAAAACTCATATATGTCTATTTTGAACTTAGGTTTACACCTCAATAATACAAATTTATTCTAAGTTTATCACTTAATCATGCATTAATGTTTATAGCTCAATACACTTGATTATTGTAATGTCATCAATAAATCATTATCAATCCTTTCCTAATGAATTCAGATGATCATGAAATTTGGTGGAGAAGAAGGACAATGTGTGAGAGTTTGTGGTTCAAATTTCAAGTCAATCGGAGGTTCGGAGAAGAAGTTATGGCCAAAAGAGGTAAAGGTGTTAAAAGCTGTCAAACAGTTGTGCACCTTCACTGTCATCACGATCGTGCACTTCCTGGTGTTTCCTCTCTATCACAATCGATTGTGCAACCCCCTAATGTTCTCTTTCTGTCACGATCTTGCTTGTGCACGATCATGCACTACCTCTTATTCAAGCTTCATTCCAGTTTTTCTCAAAACAATATTTCTAGCACGATCGTGCACTACCTCTTATTCAAGCTTCATTCCAGTTTTTCTCAAAACAATATTTCTGGTCAATTTTTCATGGCCATTTTGACAAGAAAAATGAAGTATTTAGGTAATACATTCTTCTAAACAAATGTTTCAATATGTTTTAAGTTTCTAATTAACTAAAATTCATACAATTTGGTTAAGTATTCTGAAAGTTATACCCAAAATACTACAGACTATTCTCAAACAGTGACATAATCCAAAAACTTAACTTCAAGCCAAAATTTAAAACTCTTAGAGATAGAATTAAAATTTGATTCCTTCATGAAAAATATAACCATATGTCTCTAGTTTAATCTAAACTTAAAATAATTCCATTTGGATATCTAAAGATCAAGTTATGGCCAAAATATCGATGTCTGTTCAGTAAAAACACTACAACTAACATATTCCAACAATTCTTCTTTCATTTTTTCCAGAGTTTTTTTTACACTTTATACCAAAGTTAAAATAGCCTCTTATATTTCATCAATTATACCTCTATTAGGCCTGAATCATACTCCAATTCCTTATCAATAACCTCTCCTATTCTAGTTTAAAATTATTCACATAAGGCCCTACAGAAAAACTTCCAAGTTCATGCAACATTTTCCAACACAAATCTATCATTAACATCATATGTAATCCATCCTAATTCATCATCAACATTTCTCTATCATAACATGCTATAAGCACTAATCATTTACTTACATGTTTAACTCCAATTCCAGCTCAAAAGATCAAGCCAATCCAGCACTCCAAGTAAGCAGAAACATCACACATTCAAGGTAAAACTTAGATGGATTTTGGCTAGGATCAAAGGCTATAACAAGAACAAGTGTGTTCTAATTCTTTACCTAACTTTGTGAGGTAAAATCATGGATTATTAGTGTAAAAATTGGACACAATATAGACAAAACACAGGGATGTGAGGGTGAGAGAGTTTCGGTGGTGTAAGAAGAAGAAAGAAGAAAAATGAGCAGAACTAAAATCACTCCTGCAAAAACTTGACACCTTGGATGCTAGGTGTCTCCATATTGCTATGACATATGTCCTTAAGCATGTTCTCCATTTGTTCTGCATATTTGTTGTCAAATATCACCCAATTAATTTTTCCATATGTCTCCTTATAATTAGTTCACATGTCACATAATAATTGGTCCATTTGTCAATTAATTGCTAGTCCATTTGTCACCAATTTAACTATGCCAAATGTCACTCAATTTTAGGCTTAATCATCCTAATTTTTCATGCATCAATTTATCTTACTACTTGACATTTTTCCTAGTCCAAATGTACATTTTAATCCATTAATCTCTCAATCAATAACATTTAATCCCAATTTACTAATTGAAATCTAAATATACCAAAATTCAAGACATACCAAATCACAATTCACATCATGTTCATTTACTTCTTTCATACCCCGGAATAAGTCAATTGAATGCATATGCTAACTTGTAATGTGTACAAATATCAATTCGTGTATGAATGCTAATGTTATGCATGTATATGTAATACTTAATCTAGGGTTAAACCCTAAGCATATACCGAAAAATAGGATATCACAATGGTCGTCACTCATCGATGGAACTTGAGAAGAACACCCCACAAATGCAACCAGATATTCATTGACATATCCAACCTGACAAAGAGATAACAGGCATTCATACGGGTTTGAAATTGAGTCATTGCCATAACGTTTAAGAAATTCACCCTTCAACATAGGCCAATCCATGGTGGGAAAACGTTGTCGCTACCAACGAACCCAATGTAAGGCTGTGCCATCCATAAAAACCAAAGCAATAGAAACCTTCATGTGAGGAGGAGTGTTATCTAACTCAAAATAATGTTCTGCGCGAATACACTACCCACTTGGGTATGTCCCATTGAAAATCGGTAACTCAAGCTTTTTAACAACAACTTGAGGCTCAAAAATAGAATGTTTCGAAGAAAAAGGTGGGATATGGCTATTGACAGGCGTTGATGGTGAAGGATTCTCCAAATTGGACTCCCCAACCCCATCTACTAGTTGTTTTCCTTTGAGTAATTAAAATAATCTACTGAAATTGGACATTTATATTTGAAAACTCCGTAGTAAGGGAAGCGAAACTATGATCACGAGACTCGTTGTCGACTCGTAATTATGATAGGTGATCAGAAATGACAACGTAGCTCTTCTCTAATCCCTTCACTTTCTCCTCCAATCTAGTGGCAACCATGATTAAAAGCTCAATGAAAGCACCAATTTGTTATAGTTAAGAGTCAGAGAAGCAATTGAAGGATAAAAAAAAAAAAGAATTGTAAAGAAAACTCTGATTGTTAATAAATAAATGTTTCTCAATTACTATTATTCTTGCTAAAGCAAAACAGCCCAAAATCTGGAAAATACAATGCTTCGTTCTTTTCCAGCCAACAAAAATAAAACCGTTCATACAAAAGTGACGTCTCTAATTAAAAACAATCATTACATATATATGCTTTGATACTATTACAGTGCCACCTTTAAACAAGTATCGCTTATTGTTGACTCTGACAAGCTTTTTTTAAATGTTTACTCCAAACTATATTGCGACTTAAAAAAAAAAAAAAAGCGCCACTCAAACATTATATATATCTTTAAAGGTTCCTCTAAAGTTTTTACCAATTGCGCAACACTTTCAAAAGTCTATCTTTTCCAATGTTTCATCGTCCATTGCTTATCAAGATAACGCACCCACATGTACCCCACCATAGTGCTATCTTTCTTCCTTAAACATTGAGATACAATCATTAATTTCATCACTATCTTTCCCATTAAGACATATACGTCATGCCATAATTTTCTTTTCATCCATTCAACGCAACTTTTACCATATTAAGTTGTTCATCTTCAACACAACTTTTTGATAAGTTTACTCTTTCTCAATTGCCAAGCATTAGTGGATTAGGTTCATTTTTAGTCAGTCAAATGTGATAGAACCTTAAGATTTACGATGCAATGAATATTCTTTTTTAAAAATTAAAATTTAATTAAAATAAATTAAATATTTTATAAAGGCAATTTATATCTTTAACTTAAATGAAAGTCACCTTAAGACCCGGATTTGACCCCGACTCGTTGCTTAGCTCGGCCCGACTTGATACCTAATGGACAATAACAAATGGCATTATTTTGAAATTAAAAAAAGGGGTTAAACTTAAGCTGAAGATAACAGGTAGGTAGGATAGACTAACATATAAGTATAGTGAGTTACTCCACCTATCACCAATTAATTTTAGAATGAAACCTCACTTAGACTTGTATGTAGGCTAACTTTCCTTCTCGTATGTGCCCGTAGGCCCATTGTAAATTCTAACATGGTATCAGAACGGGTTGCTCTTATGTTAGTCGTTAATACTTAGAAATGATAGATTATGTCACGTGTTAGACCTACACGTGAGGAGGGTGTATTGAGATATAAAGAGTGGGATTTTGTCCCATATTGAAGAAAGAAAGGAAAGTAGACTAACATATAAGTCTAGTGGGCTACTCCACCTATCACTAATTAGTTTAGGATGGAATCTTACTTAAATTTGTACGCGGTCTAACTTTTCTTCTCGTATGAACCCATAAGTTCATTATTAATTCTAACAAAGATAACAGGTAGGCTTGGCCGGCCAAAATAGTTTTTCAAAATATTTAACTAAAAGTAAAATAAAATAATACGTATGCATTAGAGTAGGCAGTCATGACACACACATACGCACAGATGTATATATGTATATATAATTTTAAATTTCCTTGGCAACCAAAACCGAAACAAAAGCAAACTAACCATTACCATCCCGCTCTCTGTTTGCCGTATTATTTCCGAAAGCGTCTCTCAATAGTCAATTCTTTCTGTTCGTTTCTCTACAACTTCTAATTTTTCTGACTCTAAATCAATCTTATATCAAAGAAAACGAAAATGGTTGAATCAATCCCTCGTCGCTTCAACGTTTACAAAGCTCTTGGTGGCGGCAAAGGTCCGATAGATCCGATTTCCTCGCAACTCCTGATTTCTGATTCTTTCTTTCTTATGGAGTTTTGATTTTGATTTGTTGACATATCAGTGGCTGATGTGTTGCTGTGGAGACGATGGGTTGGGAGTGTGATAGTGTTAGTTGGAGCAACGGGCTCGTGGTTGCTATTTGAGCGAGGAGGTTACAATCTTTTATCTTTTCTGGCCAATACCTCGTTCTTTCTCCTAGCTATTCTCTTCCTCTGGGCCAAATCAGCTTCCCTTCTCAATAGGTAACTGTCTACTCTTGGATCTCAATCACTTCAGTTCTTCTTATGTTTATGAGATAAATAGTCCCTGCAAGGAATTGGGTTCTTTTTCCACAACACTGTGACCTTAATTTAAAAGCTTTAAGTCTTTTTTTCCCTTAAAGATAAATAAAGTTTGATTCAGTAATGTGCTTCAGGCCATTGCCACCTATTCCGAATATGGAGATACCAGAGGAGACTGTAGCCAAGGTTGCTGATGTTCTCCAGGTGTACGCCAATTATGCTCTGTCGATTGCGCGTGACATTGCCATTGGTAGAAATTTGAAGCTTTTTGCTCAGGTTAGGGATATTGCTCTCAGTTCTGCACATTTTCTGATTTTGGGAACTTCTCTTCATTTGTTTTCAAATGCACTTGTTCTTCTTCTTCAGGTTGCTTGTGGTACGTGGATAGCTTCATATATTGGCAACTTTTGCAACTTCCTTACGCTTCTCTACATTGGTGAGCGAGTTATTTTCGTATTAAGCACGCACTTTAAGGGTTTTTTTTTTTTTAATGTGCTCATATATGAGTGGTTATTTTTGCAGGTGTTCTCCTTAGTCTTTCCGTCCCCGTCCTATATGATAGATACCAGCATCACATTGATGCAAAGTTGTCTATAACACATGAGATTCTTCATACCCAATATAGGAAACTTGAACAAATTCTTCAGGACAAGATTCCATTGCCATCTAAAAAGGAAAAGAAGACTGAGTAGGTCGGTGTTTCTGGGCCCCTCTAGTTTAACAACTTCCCTAAATCACACTCTTGTAAGAAGGATTTGTCATCTGACCATTAGCGGTTGTAATATTTCTGTGTTTGTACTACAAGTCTGAAGCAACTATTGATCACGACTCATGCAGTTCTTTTGGCATTTTTTTTCTCGCACCAAATGTTTGAATGAAGTTTTGGTGAGAGTATTACACTTGTGTAGGGTTCATAATTCTTCCTCGTGGATTACGAAGGATCTGTTTACTTAACCTCCGATGTGTATGGTTTTATATGGCATTGAATAACGTGTCCAAGGAAAAGGTAACACTGGTTTGAAATGCATTTATCGGATGCTCTTGGATATCAAAATACTCGCTTGCTATTTGATATGTGTTACATGTACCTGAGTTAATCATCGCCCTTGTTTGGACGACTTAAAAGTACTTGCCGAGTTCAAGTTTGGGGATATAAAGATTACTGTCATTTGGATGCTCTCATCAGTCTCCATATTATCAGAATGTTGTCTGTGGAGAGGACCTTTGCCTGTACTCTTTACGATTTTGGGAGGCATATATAAGAACTCGTACATATGGTGTCTGGGATTTCTTCTAGTTTAAGGCTACTTGTAGATATTATGCCTTTAATTTCAGAAGCTAATAGTTTTGAGCGGCCATCTTCTTTACCAAGTTACTATTGCTTATACTGTATAATAAAAACACTTTTTGGGTTCCCATAATTGTACTTCAAACCAAATTTCCATCCAGCAAATTACTTAGGATATTTCATTTTTAGAAAATCCTTTGCAAGTTGAATTTTCCATCTATGAACCAGAAATTTTTGGGGACATATTACTTACGATCAAGTCTACTAATTCAAATTGTTCTGTCTCTGCATTTTGAATTACCCTTATTTACTTTCTGGTTACACTTTTCGTACAGGAATCTTAGTAGCTCAGCAATGAGATTACCGATAGGATTTGCATCTGTGTTTTCGTTGCCAGGATGCTTAATGCTTCGGTTAGTGATAATTGCTCATTGGAGCATGATTGACCATTTTAGCTCCTTCAATATGAAGAATTTTTCTTTTTCATTCCGTTTCCTCCATACTAGGCCATTGTTTGGTAACACTTGAGCTGCAGTTTTGCTAGTCCTTGAGATTACACATCACTTGTTTATGTCCGAGGTTGAAGTCCTATTATGATAGAGTTGTCATTAGAAATTATGAGGTGAAAAGTGTAATTTAAATCTTAATGTTTACATCAAAATATAAGTTGAATTCTAACGTTTCGGAGCGTTCAATTTGAACCCTAACGTTTACAAAATGTTAAAAACAGACTCTATGGAGACGGAATATCTAATGGGAGCTACCTTTCGTCAGTTAAATGCTACGTCATATACGATGTGACTTTTTTAAAAAATTCTGCACATCTCTAGGACTCAATTATTGTTGATGTGGTATTCTTATTTTTAAATGAAAGTGGGTCTCATGATTATTAAACTCACTGTTTTACTTTCAGCAAATTCTTTAACTCACCGTTCTACATCAGACACAAATTCTCTTTAATACTTTTATCACAAAATTAAATCCCTAATTTTTTTCTTTTCTTTAGACGATTGCATAAGCATTCTTAAATCTCTAACTCTTCTTTGTTCAAACGTTTGAAGAAACTCGCAAGCTTTTCTGCTATTTCATTTGAATTAGTAGCACCTCTGTCAAATTTGTAGGAAACAAGAAAGGGACAATACATTGTGGTAGGTCCATTGTTTTATCTGACTTTTAGTTTATATTTATTATATGTTGTGGTCTCCTATTTCTTATTGATTTAATGATTCTTTCATTTGGTTGTTTGTTTACGTTTATTGCATGCTGTGGTCCCCTATTTTTGACCTAAGCCTGAAATGGTTGTTGTATAACACCCCACTCCCGCAGGATCCGAACCCGACATCGTGGGTGATATCCGAATCCGTGTCCCGCGAGGGTGGCATGCTACTGCGCTCAATTAGTCAAAACTTAGTACAATTTTTTTTTGGAAACCACACTCACAAACATAATATACGGAGATTCATAACCAAATTGGGCCCAATTTCATTCATAAGCATTGTCAAT
>JAOSBL010000211.1:33580318-33597374 GCA_027568915.1 Erythroxylum roraimae
CTCACAACATGCAAAGTTCAATAACTAGGATTCCGTAAACCAAGAAATAAAAATTTAGTTACCCAACATCATGATTTCCCTGTCTATTCCGACTGTTACTAGCGTTGGGACTGTCGCCGTCATTCTTCCTTATTTGCTATCTGCCGCCGTCTTCTTCTTATTTGCTTCTCCCTTTTTGCGATCTCCCGCAGCCCTCTCTATTTTTGTCTAACGCAACCCTCACTTCAGTTCCTCACTGTGCGTCTCTAGCCTCTACGCTCCTCCAGCGCCGCCCTCTTGATTTTGTTCCTTTCCCTTTTTTTTTTCACTGCACGTTCTTTTCCCCAATTCAAAACACTGTTCCTTATTCCCCCCGTAAGCCCTCTGATTTTGACAATTTAATTTTGCTTCCCACGCCTCCTGCGCCCTTCATGTGCGACGTCGTTCGCTGTTCCTTTTTGTTGTTGCGCTCCTCACAATTTGCTCTCCTCCAATAGCTAATTCATGGGACCCTCCAGTGTAGCTGATTTGACAATTAAAACCTTCTACCTGCTGCTCGCCCTTGTAGCCTTTGCTTGTTGATTCTATGCGGTGATGTTCCACTGTGCTTGTTTTCTCCTGTATCCTCATTTATTGCGTGTCTGCTGTGCTTTTAATTTGTTGCGTGCTCACTGCTCTCTCTAGCGTGGATGGACCTGCTGTAGCGTGTTTACTGTGCTAGTGATTGGACAATTAAAACCTTCACGCTGGTCTCATAAAACGCTGCACCTCACGTCTCTCCTCTAGCGCTGGAGCTCTCTACTGTGGCGTGTGATCCCCCTTGTTCCAATTGATGTGACAATTTAATGTGCAACCCTTTAAAACCTTGCTCCTTCACGTTGGGTCACGCTCCTTCCAGAAACACAAGCGTTTAACGCATTTGCTTCTACTACTTGTGACGATGTCATTTTGGTCTTGGGCTTTATGTGTTGCATTTCATACTTTTGGTTATTGCACGAGGTCATGTCTAATTAGTGTCAACATCTAATTCAGCTCTTTTTATCTCAAAATTGTTGCGGTTCTTTCTATTTGGCTCCAAAATACACCTTGACATAAAACAAGATTAATTTCCATTAAGTACAACTTCAAACCTAAATAATAAAGAAAATTAACACACAAAAATATAGAAAATAATGACACTAACAATATATGTGAATGTGATGCACTTCGTTACATAAATGCATGAACAAATAAAGGTTGTTGTGACCAGCGTAGCCACCGAAAAAGAGCTTAAAGCTCAGAAAGTGATTAAGAGCCAAAGGCTCACTATGTATAATGAGCCATGTATCCCCAACAAATAAGGGACAATTATTAATGACTCCGGTATCCACAATGGATACGGGATAGTTACAGGCACTCGGTCACAACAATAGCAATTGGAAGTGAGTCTCATTTGCATTGCATATATAATTGATATGTATGTTTTTAATGATCGAAATGAACTGTTTGATTGCTCTGAATGTAAAATGTGGAATAAGTTATCAAAGTGTTATGTGATGCTATTTGACTATTGGTGAAATGATGTATATTATATGATGACATGAAGTGTATGTGAATTTGAAGTATGAACTGTTGTATTATGTGATATGAGTGAGCCATCGAGGATGGTCCACTCATTGAGTTCGCAAAACTCAACCTAAAATTTGCAACATTTTTTAGGCTTAAAGAAGATCTCCAATTAGACAAATTAGAGTCTAGCCACTGCATTCGAGTAAGAGATAGAGGTTTGGATCAGTACGTGTCTGCATATATTCTTCATTATTTTGTATCAAAATTTGTATTCCGCAATTATTGTACCTTGGATATTTGAATAAATTCTATTTTGTATTGACTTTCCAAATTGGAAATATTTGTAAATGAGATTGATCAATGAGTGTAGTAACACTTGTGATTAAAAACGTTTATGAATAAAATGGGCCCAAATTGATTATTGGTTTTCTGAAATATGCATATGATGCGTGAAAAAATTGCAATGAGTATGATTGTTCGACCATTCTAACATGCCACCCTCATAGAGTTTGTTCTGGAATACCGTCGATATGTTCGAGAATATGTCCTATGAGAGTGGGGTGCTACACCTTTCTCGAAACTTCAAATTGTATCGAACAAAGACCAAGCCATTTAATCTTTTATGTTCCAATATATTCATTTTCTTAAAATAGATGAATTCAAATGTGTTCCAATTCCTTTCACCCCCTATTGCACTCATACATTGACTTAGAATTCAAATCGCAAACTTTTACAATTCTAAAACGCTACGGTAAAATTAGTCCACCAAGTAAATGTAAGACCAAAAAAAAGTAACGTTATAAACAAAATAAAGTAAAGATTAATTTTTAACAAGTAACAAAAGTGAAAATGTATATATATATATCTAGATTAAGTACGTCTCTTTAACGAATAGCAATAGACATCCAAAAATTACCAAAAGCATCCTTATAAATCTTCATTTGTGATCTTAAGAGATCTTGTTTCATCTCATAGCAACAATAGTTGTAATAGTTAATAACATTTCCCTATTAACTTTAACTTTCTTCGTAAAACTTAGCCTGAAATAAACACTAGAATTTAAAAATGTCCTAGCTGAAAATGATAGAGGATAAAGTTATTTTTTCTATCTCTCATTGATAATTGTAATATAAGGTGTATACAAAGAATGCATATTTTTCAAATTGACCTTAATTGCTTCCTTCGCTCTCTCTATAGCATCATAAAAATAACTCATTGTTGCTTTCCCATCAATATCAGTCAGACAAAGTACCTTTACCAAAGGCTTACAAACTCAAATGACAAATTAAAATTAGGATTAAAATTCATTATCTTCAAGTATAATACTGTAGAATGATGACACGCAACTCACTTATCACTTGTAAACATTTGCCTCAACTCCTCCTTCAATAGAATAAAACACTAAAGTGATAAAAAATTAGTTGCAAATCTTTTAATAGAAGGACGACACAAATACTTACCATTTGTGAAATCCTTTCTTATTAAATTATAGACCCACACATAATTGTAGATGAACTTGGTCATCTTGTTTGCTTCATGTATAGTCTCGTCAATAATTGGAAAGTATCTAGTATCTCTTATATTTTCTAACAACATGTCAATACAATGTACAACAAAAGGAGTTTAAAAAGAATTATACTTGCTTTGTCCAACTTTATTCACAACTTCGTCAAATATCTTAAATAGAGTATCAACATTCCCAACAACTCTAGATGCATTAATAGACTTCAAAAAAATTATCCTCTTTGCAGAATAAACCAAAAAAATTAATAATAGATTATTGTCTTCTATTTTTCTAATCATCACACATAGTTGAACACCTATAAGTAGCCTAAGTTATTTTTATTTTATCTAAATAACTTTTTATTTCATAAATAGAGCTATTCCAAAGTTTACTTCTGTAGTAATCAATTGAAAGAGTTTTGCATCCGGGACTGTAAGAGGAAATAACATCTACCACAAGCTGATAATAATAAGACTAAGAAGCATTAAATATTATACCTGAATCATATCACCATCTAGTCATTGTCATGTCTGTATTATGAGTCACTTCTCTAGATTATGGGGCACTAGGAATTAAAGCCTGAGCTTCAAGAGCTATTCGTGGTGCGCAAAAATTAAAATTTTGTTTTCTTCTTTTCCTAACATTAAATGCAATATTTCCTTCTTGTTGGGGCATAAATGCTACGATTTTCAACATCCCCAATATCATCCTAACCACTAACAAAAGAACTTCCACTACCAATTTCGTAATTCAGTCTTTGCTTTTTATCTTTCTTATGTTGATACTTTTCAAGCAAAGTCTTCATTTGTTATTTCACATTATAACTCACTTTTTTACAAGGTTTCACATCACCTTTGACCCCAGCTAAATGCTTATTTAATCTAGTGATTTCTCTACCTTTCAAATACTTGTTACAATACAAACAAATTGTAGGGTTCTTCATTCCAGGAATCAATCCGGTATAAGCCCAAGTTGAATCATTGAATTTTCCTGAAGTACTCAAACTTCCTTCCATTTTTCTATAAAAATAAATGAAGATATATATCAAAATTAAATTGATAACATCATACCAAATAAATTTGTGCAAAAAAATCAAGAAATATATCAATAATAGTTTCTCAATAACCCATGTTTCTTTCTAAACCCAAACATCAAATATATGCATTAATTGCTACACTTTCACAATTATAACTCATTTTGTGATTACATAATTCAAACATAAACTATTTTGTGTCAATATATGATACAAAAATAAACTCATAATTATAACCTATTTTGTATTATTATATAATTCAATTGTAAACTCACAAATCTCAATTGTATCTCATTTTGTGTTATTACATAATTTAACTATACACTCACATCTATAATTCAATTTGTGTAATCAGATAATTCAATCATAAAGTTACAAATATAACTTATTTTGTGTGATTACATAATCTAAACATAAACTCACAATTATAACCTATTTTATTCAACGATAAACTCTTAACTATAACCTGTTTTGTATGATTATTAAATAGTTGATTAAATAATCCCATCATAGATATAAACTCACATCTATAACTCAATTTATGTAATTATTTAATTATATAATTAAACCATAAATTAACTAATCTATTTTGATGTTACACAATTCAATTTATAATATATAACCCAACTTATAATAAAGACTAACCTTTTGTTTAAATTTCAATGTATCTCAATCTCAAATTTTAGACAAGAACAACCTCAAATTCATAATCCAATTCGAATTTTCAGTTTCCAATCATCACAAAAACACAACCAATTTTAATTTCCAAACAACACTTTGTTAATTTTTATGAATGACATAAGTTCAAACTTCCAAAATCACAATTCACAAGCCATACACTACAAGATCACAAGACTATAATACAAGCAATCACTTTATCAATTTATCAATTATCACACACGGTTCCACTTTTAGGGAATTTTACTTACAAAAAACAACCTTGGCTTAAGCTCACAACACTAGAATTTTGCAACACAACATGCACACAAGAGGGTGATGTAATGTGACGGTGGAGGATCGAAGGTGGAGCCTAAAGGACGATTTGCGATGTGTGTTGGGACTCAAAGCTGCGATAGGTTGCAAGAGATTAGTGGCGATAATGGTGACTAGTGATAGCGATAGCAAAGCAAAGGGACGACGAGGTGATGGAGACTACGTTTAGGCGTCTGGAGGAGAGTGAGAGCGATTTGGAGATGACTGGAGGAGACTGGACTCTGGAGAGATGACTCGAACAAGGGAGAGGGAGATTGACACTAAGAAGAGGAGACGACGAGGAACCGGGGAAGTGGAAGAACAAAGTACACTAGAGTTTGTACTTTCAGGTTGTAATTTTTCTTTTTACATTGTATTTCTAAGATTTATAAATGTTGCAAAATTAACAGGTCAGTACCAACCGAAAAGGTCAGTATAGGCCGATATCATAGGACGATATAGAACTGTTAAATTTTGCATCGTTTTGGCCCAATATGGTACGAGATTTGCATCCTTTACATCTTCTATTACTAACTGCTTCTTTTATTTACTTGTGGAGTTCTAGCCTGTGCTGCGATCCTGCAAAGTTCGGATTTGTGCATACGTAAAAAGCATTAACTTCACCAACTTCATGAGAGTAGAATGAAAGATGTTGCACCTGAGGAGCCAACCAATATAACCTTATTAAGAAAATTGTGTTTGTTTATCGGAACTTCTCCAAACAGTTCGACAATGTGCATAGAAACTATTCAACTTAAAAGCTATAGGCCCAAAATATCTTAACTGGTCCAGTTTCATGTCTAGAGCAAGTCTAACCTGTCACTCTCCGTCTCTTACTATGCTTGTAAGTTCAAACGTAATGAAGCACATGGACTGATACCATACCAAGTACTAGAAAATAACGTTCCCTGACAATCTATACCAATAGAGCTCCAGAGCTAACAAAATGTATCAGTAAATGGCTATTGCAAAGTAGGTTAATAAGAAAGTGGCGAAATTGTTTACCTGTTTCATGTCATAAAATAAAGCATATCAGTTTGACTACTCCAGTCTAGGTACATCCTATGCTGTAGCTGGCAATTACCACCAGGACAGTACTGAAAGGTTTCCCAAAGTTAAAATCATAATTACATAAGGATTAGTTCCTTAATAATCTTTAAACACGAAGTTTTAGGATGCATAAGTTTTTAAACGATCATTTGTATCACTTTTTTTGAAGTACTGATTCACCGAATAATCACATATAATCATACATTAAGTAACGAGGGTCTCAGGGTTGACCTATTACACAACCAAACTCTCTGCTTACCGTAAATATCTTTGTGTCCTCCCTTATGGGATACAAGCACTATAGTCCGAAGTTGTTTCTGTTAGGATCATAATTCAGTTGCGTACTCAAGTCACGGGTTGAAGTTTCTGGTTCCCATCCTCCCTGCGAGAAGTGACAAATTGCAGAAGCGCTATGGAATGCCATTGAATAAGTTCGTATCAGCTCAGCTAGTTTCACATGAAACATATCTTTGAATTACAACCAAACTTTAATGTCCCTACCCAACAATCCCCACATATTTATAACAAACTTTAGATAAAATTACCAACACTTGGAGCTACTTGCACTGCAAGTAGATTTTTCCCTGCATATGTTGTCCGAGACCTCTTTCTGATACTAGCATATCAATGAATTACGCTATTACAGACAATTGGATGAAGAGTTTGGCAGGTGAAAATCATTCTCCTGTTTGAAAGAGGAAAATTTTGGGGGAAAAAAGTTGCTTTAAGTAGTTAAAGTGTCACTGTGTCTAACATAAAAACCGACATAAAATCTCCAGCTAGAGCCTGCCGTTTTGCGCCTACTAGAACTACTTGCTTATACAATTATATTAAAATAAACAACAACAATAACAGCACCAGTATGATTCTCGCTGTTTCGTGAAGTTTGAAAAGGTCCGATGCAACTTTATTACTAACTAATAGGTTGACTGTTTTTAAATAACCTACATGAAAAGAGAGGAAAAGGGAGAGAGAGAGGAAAAGGGAAAAAAAAGAAAAAAAATAATAATAAAAAGGATGATGAAATACTAATAATATCGAAGTATCACCACTGTTACTACTATTATTATTATTATTACTACTACTATAACTGCTACTGTTGTTCCTATTATTATTATTTATTATGAATAATAATATTATTTATAGTAAAAAATAATAATAATAATTCATAGTAAATAATAATAATAATAATAATAGGAACAACAGTAATAGTAGTAGTAGTAATAATATTAATAGTAACAATGGTGGTGATCGTCGCAGTAGTAGTAGTGGTAGTAGTAGTAATCGTAATAATAGTAGTAGTCGTAATAGTATTAGTAGTCGTAGTAATAGTTATAGTCGTAATAGTAGTAGTGGTGGTGGTAGTCATAGTAATAATAGTAGTAGTAGTAGGTAATTATAGCAGTAGTAGTAGTAGTAGTAGTAGTGATGGTAGTGGTGATTGTAGTTGTCGTAATGATGGTAGTAGTAGTAGTCGTAGTAGTTACAGTAAGAGTAGGAGTATGAGTAGTAGTAGTAGCAGCAACAGCAGTAGCAGTAGCAGTAGTAGTAGGAGAAAGAGGAGTAGGAGTAATAGTAGTAGTCGTAGTCGTAGTAGTAGTAATAGTAGTAGTAGTAGTAGCAGAAGTAGTAGTAGTAAAAGTAGCAGTAGGAGTACAAGTAGTAATAGTAGTATTAGTAATAGTGGTAAAAGTAGTAGTAGTAGTAGTTGTCATCGTAGTAATAGCAGTGATGGTAATAGTAATAGTAGTAGTGGTAATCGTAGTAGTAGCAATAGCAATAGTAGCAGTAGTAGTATTAATAGTAATAGTAGCAGCAACAATAGTAGGAGTAGTAGTAGTAGTGATAGTAGTAATAATAGTAGTAGTGGTAGTCGTAGTAGTAGTGATAATAGTAATAATAATAGTCGTAGTAGTTAGTAGTAGTAATAGTAGTAGTAATAATAATAAGAATAAGAATAAGAATAATAAGAATAAGAATAAGAATAACTAATTCAAGCGAAATCCTTAAGAGATAAGTACTACCTATTTACAAGTTTAGGCTAACTAAAAGAAGAATTACAAGAATCTCTTTACGAGGGATTTTTAATCTAAATTCTAAAACGTCAAAGTTTCTATTGCTAGTCATGACCTCAGTAAGTTACAACATTGTCGTATCTTTCTTGATTACCTCTTCTCAGTTTTTTTTAGGCCTTTCTTTTATTCTCTTACAATTTTTGAATATGATTTTCTCACATCTTTTTACTGGAACATTTGAGTATCTCCTTTTAACATGTTCAAATCATCTAAGTCTTGTCTCTCTTAATTTATCAATAATATTGGCTACCTTCAATTTAGCTCTTACTATTATATGCCTAACCTTATTTCTTCTTATAAGGTTGCATATTCGTCGGATCATTCCATTAAAATAACAAGACAGTTATGCTGAAGAGAAGACGACAGTTTAACCCTCTGGTTTTTATTTTACTTGGCTTCAAAAAGTAAAATAAATCAATTCTGCAGTATATTTCTGCAAATATATGGCTTCAATTGAGATTGAGATTGAGAAAACAATTCCAATGTTTTAAAAACTTTGTAATAAAGCCTTATCAGTGTCCCGTATCTGTTCCAGCTTCATTGTTTCTTTTCTGCATTATTATAGGAAATGTTGAAAAGAAAAAGATGGCATCTTTGTTCTTTGTTATGTTCATAACTTGATTTTCTAGTGAACATGTTCCGAGTTAATGAACTTGTTTATAATGTTACTAAAAGCGAAACATTTTTCATTTATCAATAGTTAATATCCAGGCCTACAGTGATAAGGTTTGGGTCACCCAACCCTGTGAAAAGATACCCAAAATCTTTGTCTGAGATAGCAGACATGCTTGCAGGATAGAAACCAAGTTTCACAGATTGGGACACGGCTCACCCCTGAAGACATCAAATAGTCCTATTGTCCTTTTCTTCTGACCATGTTAGTAATGACCACTCTTGACTCAAGGGCCCTAATGACCAACCTGCATGACACATTAGTAATGACCACTCTTGACTCAAGAGTGCCTAATGACCAACCTGCATGACTTGGGGAATTAAAAATTTTTAACCTCCTAAAGAACGTGGTAACACAATAAGCTATAGGTTTCACTTACCCTTTCCTTAGGACCACCAAACCCAACACTGGACTGATCTTTATTTCTCCATTGAATGCCCACTTGTCTACTTCCCATTTGCATTTTGGTTTATCTACAGCAAGTTATAGGCAGGGCGGGAATTGGTAATCTTGGCTCCTATTGAAGGTATATTCAATAAGGTCCCATTCAGATTTTGGAATGTAAGGTTTAAATGGTTTTCCATTCTGCAGGGACCGCCCAAAGTTGTCATGATTCCCATGAATAACTTGATCTTTAGCCAGTTCATTTACTCTCTGTAGACGTTTTTATCCATACAATACAAGAGTTAAATTGAAACGCAACAATAAGATGTTAAAACAACAAATGTGTAAGGGTTATGTATGAGTTAGCTTTTGCGGTGGAGTTGAATCTTCTACGAACAAACTTTTGAGGTGTACTTTACCTTGAATTCGTATCCAGCTTTGGCACAAACATTATCTTTCTTAATGGCTAATACAGTAGATGATGAAATTTCTCTGGGTAAGTTGGGCTATAAATTTCCGTCCTAGCTTCATTGATTACATTATGTTACAGAGAGTAAAAGCAGGAGAAGAAGTTCGATACCAAACGGGATTCAGTTTTTGGCATTGCATGAGATGGTGACCTCTTGAAATAACTCTAAAACACATTGGATGCCGAATGTATACGTTTCTTTTCAGAAAAATATGAACAATTATTTGATTCACGCGTTGGATGTGCAATTTGAGGCCGCTGACAGGAGCTTTTGGGGCCTATGTTCTGATCTCTTGGAGGGGTCATAATTCTCAGAATCCAGGAAGGAAGGTACCATGGACCATGTGTATGGATGTGATGGACAGCCCCTCGAGAGCTTGAAACACAATAAATATGCTCTCTTTTTTCCAGTTACTTAATAGGATGAAACATTTACTGAGACATCAGAACCTTCCAAAACATAAATGCTCTGGAACTTCTTGTGTTATTAAATGTGTAACTAAACAAAGAATTTTCAAATACGTAATAGTTTCTTGGTTCTTCCTGATGCATGTAGCCCATAACCACATTTTTGAGTCACAATTCTAAAGATTGAGAATTAGAAAGATACCGCAGTTTCAAAAGAACAGGTGAAAAATGTCAACTTGCCCAGTAAACTATGCTTTGATCAACATATAATGCCTAGCTCTGAAAAATTCAAAACCACCTACTGCGGCTGCAGAAAAGGCTGGAGAGTAGCTACACAAACCAGACAAGTTAACTGAGCTAAGCAGGAAAAATGAAGTGTGTTTGTTGACTTCAAGGGGAACGCATATGCCTCAAATACTCAAAAGCTTCTTCATTTCAGTAGAAAGTTGATTTGGACCATGGTAATAATCCAGTCCCTGACATTTTCTCACTTTCATAACTAAGAAGAGGGTTATCTTTTATTTGTCTTTGAAGGGTCAAGAAAGTGAATTCAAAATATTTAGCAGAAACCTCACTTGGGGCTTGCAAGGGTAAGAAAATGCAGAGTTCACTAGTGCTTCTGAGTAACTACTTGTTTATGTTTCCAAATCCCAATAAATAACAAAACCTGGCTACTACGCAAAGCTGAGAGCTTGAACATAGAGAGATAGAGGCCCACACATCTATATGGTCTCTTTTTTCTGTTATCTTTGAAGCTTTACAGCTGTACGCGAGAAAAGTGTTGGAAAAAAAGAAAGTTTACAGGGAACGATAGGATTTATGTTTTGGTCCAGACCCCAAATGTGGATTCATGTGATTCATTTGATGCCATGCAACAATAACAAGAGAATGGAGAGAGACCAAGTCAAAAGAAAAGTTTCTTAATATCACCAGTCTAAGAGACTTTGCCATGATCATATTATTCTACAATTATTGGTGTAGGGACAAACTGACTTCACCATCTTTGGACCTTGAGACTGAGGCTGATAGAGGGAGCAAGCTGTTTCCCTTTGAAAAACCAACACGCACATTCTCTTTCTTTACTTTGGTATGATGACTCTTGAGCACTAGGCAATAGGCATGCATCTCTACTGCTGCACCATCTACAATCTACCAACCTTAAAGTAGAGAAGAAAAGCGGGAGGTCTCAATAAGACAACCTCCCCACCATATCAAATATTTTGTCTCCCACCACTTGACTTTTTAACTTCTTGTAGCTCAACAAACAACAATAACATCTTGTTTTCTTTTCCTTTCTTCGTGAATTTCATTTTCAGAGCTGACTTCTTTGTTTGCTTTGCACCTAGATTGCTATTGCTTGTCCTGGAATTCATGTTTTAGAAGAAATGTGAGAATTCCTAAACATTACATCAATTGGGAGATGATAAAAATAGACTTAAGTGTCTTGAGAATATAAACACACACAAGAGAGGTGGTCAGTTCTTATTCCAACAAAGGTGACTGGCATGCACTGCTTGGACTAAATGGATTTTCGAGTAATAATATTATTGTATAGCATGTGAGAAAAGCAAGAGAGACCTCTTTTTCTTTTTTTTTTTGGTAAATAAAAGTAAATAAAGTAAAAGAAAAGAGTAAAAATGGTTTACTTAGAATCCACTAAAAAATGGGGCATCAAGAATCTTTGGCAATCTTAAGAAGGAAAACGATGGGCATGTAAACTTCACTGCCTTAGTGGGTATGCTAACTTTGTTTATGCTTTAACCAGGAAAGATTATTATGTTAATCCAGGTTTAGCCTAATCCCATGAACAAACAAAAAGGAAAGGAGCTGAATTAATCACTAACTATTAATATAGCCTCACAATGCATCTCACTATCTTAAAGTAGATATAGTGCCTTATATAACTAACCGATTTTGACATATTCACGTAATGTTTTCAAAATCGGACCAGAAGGTAAACCGATAAAATAAGAGATTTAAAGTTTAAAAGATTCAACCGGTAATATAACATCATAAAATTAGTTAAAAATTGAATAAAATTAAAGAATTTGAAAAATTATTAAAAAAGATTATCTTTACTTATTTAAAAATTTAAAGTTTAATTGAAAAAATAAACTATTAAATAAAAATTAATCGATTTATTTTAATTTATAAAAATGAATTAATTAATAAAAATTAATCGATTAATTAATAAACTGATTAATTTTTAGCAAAAAAATTATTAAACTAAATAAAACCAAAAAATTAAAAACTAAATCAAAAAATTGATCCGCTCAAAATTTTTACTATTAAATCGATCAAACTAATTTAGTTTTTAAATTGCAGAAATCTACTTTCTTGGATATTTAAATCAAAATCACCAATAAAATTATGTACCCTAAATTTAAAAGCAAAAGCTCTTTTTTTTTCCCACATTAGCAAACTTTATTCCTCGTATTACGTTGGTTAGTAGTAATTTGTTTCTTTGGATGGCATAATACTATAATAGAGCTAGAGTGCTTCTAAGGCATGCCAGCTAGTGCTAGTACTTGACCTTCTTTTTCAGCCGTACCTAAATACTCTTTGCATAAAGTTCATGTCATCTCCTGAAGGGAATACCAATCAATCATTAAGCAAGGACGATTTAACGCACTAGAATCGAAATTAGCCCTGTTCATGCCTGTAAAGCAAAAGGCCTCCTTTTTCCCCTATGTTTTCCGGCTGAAATCTTCTAACCCCTTATTCTAGTCCTACCTTATTCTCTTTTGATCAAAACCATCTATATATATATGGGTCTTATATAAATGAATGACTTGGATCAAAAGGAGATAGAATAGAGCCAAAATAAGGAGCCAGAGGATCACGCCCCTGTGTTTTCAATGTCGCCAAATGCCAAAGTTGCGTACTTGGTAGTATTGTTTTAAAGCTTGTCGTAACTATACCTCAGCATGACGACTGAAAATTATCCAGATGGATCGTTATTAGGTTCTAATTTGCTAGTTGGTGCAGCTTAAGACATGCTCTATATTTACCCCTCCATGCCATAGGATTTCACGAGGGTAGTAATCGCAATGTACAACTGTTTTAGGATTATAATTTACAAGTACAAACAATCTAATTATTGTCCTGATGTACTATAGAGCATGGAAGTCAACGGACCACTAGTTTCTTACAGATAATGATAACTCCATTGGTCTTTGAGCAAGAAAATCTTACACGACCGGTTCAATTAAGTTTCAGTTCTGTTTCTATCTAGGTGCGTGAAATGAGAGCGATCGTTTTAGCTATTACAGTGTAACGGGAGCCAAAAGTGTTGGAAAATCCAAGAGCATTAGATAGTGTCTTCACTTTTTAGGTTGGCGTTAGGTTTCAGACAGCGAGATGGAGAGGATTGCGGGTCACTGTATAAAGTATAAAATAATAGAAGGATTGGCTCGTGCAACGAGGTCAAACCCCCAGTTGCCTTCTCTTCCACCGGACCACCACCGTCCGACAAGCTCCTCCTTCTCTTCACGTGCAAGCAGACAAAACTCCAAATTCTCTAAGTTGTAACCTAAATGGTTTAAGGGAACTAAGCTTGCATTTGACAATTTTAATGTGTGTTTGTGTCTGTCTGTCATTCTGTCAGTGATGTAACAAAATCATAGAACTGCATGGAAGGTGAAGAAGAGATCATAATGTCATATAAGTATATTAGAGATGAACAAAAATTCTTTTCATGAATATTATAAGAGGAATATGTCCATATAAAAAAAGTATGCTCTTAAAGAGACTTATACATCGTAACAGAAAGGGGCACAAGTGCCAACGACATGTTATGAAGAAAGACGCTCTCATCCTTTCTCTTCTACGATTCCACCGTTGATCTCTAGGAGAGGAATCAATAGAACATGTTGGGCAATCTTGGAATACTGAAGCGTAAGCTGAAGGGACATAAGCATGGTAAATGACAAATGATGATTCGAGAGTTGAGAGAGATGGATCATCAACTGGGACTACCAACAAAGACCATCTGGTCTTGGGTTCTGCTCTTCTTAAAGAGAGGCTCTGGTGATGAAGCAACCGATGACCAACTCAGAGCCCACGAATCGTTTGAACTGTCATCGCTAAAGCCAGCATCAATCACACCACTAGGACTACTAGGAATTGGCTCGTACTTGCGCTTTTGAGAATTGCTGTTACAAGGCCTGCTCCTAGTCTTTGACAACTCGAGAATGAGTTCATAACAATCGTCTACTTTTTCCTGTTACAAGGTGCAGTGACATAGCTTTTAAGTCCTGCAATAATGACTAGTGTTTCTGTACATTAATCGAACCTCAATTAAACCATACAAACCTCGCTTATTCTAAGAACGTTCAGAAGCTGGTAACGATAGTCAATGGGATGCGAGGACTCAACTAGGTCTATAACGTGCATCATTATAGCAGTAGCAAGTACAGAAGGAAGGTAGCTGGATAATCTTGAATCTGCAAAACGCCATCAAAAGGAAACGTATAAGAATCAGAAAAAGCTAATAAAGAGTCCTCTTTTATACCCCGACTTTGTGCTTATCGAGAAATCTAAAGTTTTGGTCAAAAAAGGATCTACTTGGACAACCGTTATACAGAAAAACTTACCGGAGACTACGGAGAGAAGGAGGCATTCACATCTCCTGAGGAACTCCCAGTGCAGACGGTTCTTTAAGCCAAGTCTCCTAATGATGTGATCAAGAAACGATAATGGAGTCACTGGGTGCATCTTCCATTTAAGTGCGGACAGCACCAGAAGCTCCATTCTTTGAATGGTTTTGGCTTCAAAAACATACTTTGTCCCTTCCACCTAATCAAAAGAAACCAAAATCCATCATGATTATTATTGTTATTATCCAAATGTATAAACAAACAATAGGTAAAGTCAGGCAAGACATACCTGAAGGTCTAACAGAAGAGGCACTTGTGTCTCTTCAACTTTTGCAGCCAAAGACAGGCAAGTCACAGCCACAAGTTGGATCATCCATGGTTTATCTCCCTGATAACGTGGACTGCAAATGAACCTATCAAGATAGTTTACAGCAAAAATTGCCGTGAGAGCTGAAAACCTGTAATGGGCATTGACTTTAAGTATCCATTCCACAGCCTCTTGGCGAGTCATACACAGAGAAGAGTCTGTTTTCAAATCGTTGACATTGGCAATAACTCTTTGCTCTTCTTCTTTGAAGAAGAGTGAGAGAAGCTCCTCATCATCCCAGAACAAATCTTGCTCAAGCAATAACGAAAGTGGGAAAAAAGAAGAGTTTCCTTTCACCCCATTAAACGTGCCCTGGCTACTACATATCGCACTCTCTTCATCCAAAACTTCTCCTTCTCCTTCTTCCTCCTCCTCCTCCTCCTCCTCCCATCTCTCCTCTTCACAGTAGAGAGCATCTAGTAAAAACGAAGGGTTGTGTTCTTCACGTGCAGTTTGCTCATATCGTTGTATTGCCATTTGAAGAAGAATAAGAGATTTTAAGGTCCACTCCTCATTAACACACAGCAAAAAACAAGAGAACAAGTTATTGTTTCCTCTTTACCATTTCTCAAGGTCTCCTACTCTGAGTGCAGACAGAGAGTGATTGTCAAGAGAGAAAGGATAGCAGAAGCAGAGACTAAAAGCAGAAAGTGGGAAGGAACAAAAAGAAAAAAGAAAAGAGAGAGATTTAAAAAAGGAGTGGGCTTCATTTCACGCTTGTCTTCTTGTTAATATTTAGATAATTGTATTTAATAATTATTAATTGGATAAATATATAATTATGGGGTTGGGTTTTGTAATTTGTACACTGTTTCGTGCTTTCGGTGTGACGCTGGTTTTGTTTGGCGGGGCAGAAAATGGAATCGCACACACACCAAGCTTGACCCCACTCATGAAAACAACCTCTTATTCAGACCATTAATAAAAAGTCACCGTGAGACACACCACACCACACCAAATCTACCAATCCAATTTAAGTCTTTAAGTGCCAGTAAATTCTACCTAAGATAATTTATTTTAATTAATTATATTAAATTAATATTTTTATTTAAGTTAGAAAAATTGGTTAATTTAAATTTAGTCTGAATTAAAATTTCTATACTTAAAAATCTAACGGTTTTTTAAGTAGGACATTATCGTATATTTTGTGGGATATTTTAATTAATAGGGGAAAATATGTTGGCTTTGTCTATTTTAATTAGCGTTACTTCTAACGGACGGTTGGTTCACATAAGAAAATAATGATAGGAATGAGAATGAACATAGTAAAGAATTAGAATAGATATAGTCATTATAATTATGATGGTTGGTTAAGAGAAAAGAATGATTAATATTACCATTGATAGTGTTGGTTTGTTAAAAATATTGAAAAAATTGTTATGTTTAATTAATTAATAAATTATATTTTAATAAATTATATTGTAATTAACTAATTAATTATATTTTATTTAATCAATTAATTAATTATAACTTAAATAATTACATTTTAATTAATTATATTTTATATTTTAACTAATTATATTTAATTTAAAATTTTAAAAATATTAGTATTTGCGGGAATCAAAACCATTCCTCTCACACATGGGAGATATGGACTATTACCTAAAACTGAGGTATAAAAAAACTATTCGATTAATCATAATAAATAATCAATCATTATTATTTATTTATTTTCTATTTATTTATTCTCGTACACTTTAACCAGGCACCTCCTAAATCTTTTAAAAAGCGGTCTATATGTTAGTTAAGGATAAGATTACGTATTATTATATTTTTTAAAATCTTGTGAATCAACAAAATTTTTAATAAATTGTTGCTTTTCATGTTAATATTTCACTTGATATATCAATGATTTACAAAAATAATCGGTTATATCTATTTAAAGGAAAAAAATCAGCGTTGGAACTTTCTAGTGTAACTCTTAACTTTTTAATTCGATTTATTTTAATAATTTTTATCGTTAAAAATTAATAAATTTATTAATAAATTGATTAAT
>JAOSBL010000211.1:33604702-33624289 GCA_027568915.1 Erythroxylum roraimae
GAGACAAATTAGGAGTATTTTGTTACTTTATCCAGGCCTATAAAATGTTAGAAATTGCCAACATCCATTGATACTACATCCTCTTATAGAAGCACTTCTTCTAAAGCATTAATTTTTTGGTGTTTTAATGCTTCTTTTTCAAAAATGGGTTTCTCCTTTAGTTTTAATGAATTTTTTGCCTTTAAGAGTTATTTATTTATCCTTATCATATTATTTAGTATAATACTTTTTCATATATTATTTATTTATTATTATTTATTTATTTAATATTTTCATGTGGGTTATTAACAACATCTCTATTAGTTAAGGATAAGACTGTGTATTACTCAACCTCCTCAGACTCCACGTTTTAGCAAGATTTTTTGCACTGAATTATTGTTGTTATCTGACCAAGGGCATAACTAAAATATGAAATTTAATAACCTTTTTAGCGTTTGTAAAAATATCCAAAAATTGATTAATAATATATTGCAAATGAATTATTTTTGAAATTCTAGTTCATTTTAATTGTTGTCTATACTCAAGAATCAATGACTTTGATTAGGGGTGACAAAGGAAACAAGAATAAAAAAGTGATGATTACAATCTACTTAATTACTTATCTTACATATTAAATAATTTATTAATTAAGAAATCCATTTTTACATATTTTCTTTTGTATGAATAATTCTATCAATCTACATAATAATTTTACATATTAAATAATGGAATCAATTAAGACACTCATTCCATAAGACAAGAAATCGTGCATATTCTAATTATGAAGAGATGGAGCAATCCAAGGACTAAATAAAAGTCCAAGCTTTGCCTCTATCTCAAATATCCCAAGTTAGTTGGAATGTCACATTAATGAGTAGTTGATCAAACTTTATTATCTACTTTTTGTAAATGAGATTTGGTTCATCGATTGGACAACACAAAATTTCTTCTTTTTGGAAAAAATGTCTACCACTTGCCATTTTCTCATCAAATTTCCAGTCAGGACTTTGGTTTGATCATTTGTTTGTCATTATGTCTGTAACAAATAAAGTTTAATGTCAAATCATACTTTTACTAGTTCTTCGTCGACTTTTTGGCAAATGGAAGTGCACGACATAAAAAATATAATCAAATGTCTCTCGAGATGTACATAATCAACTTTGACGTGACAGGTTAGTGAGTGATCCTCTTCTTCAAGCACCTTTCGAGCACACGAAATCCTATGTTCAGACTACCGTGCTGTAGCCCTGATTTATTAAATTTTATCTACAATTTGATTTGAATCTCTTGTAAATTATATCCCAAATTGTGTTTGTTTATGAAGACAGAGAGGATAAATAGTTTGTTATCCACTATAACCAAACCTTTTCATCTGATACAAATGATACCTTAGGTATACATTGCCTTTGACCTGAAGGAGAAACATGAATTCCCATCAAAAGTTACCAGTCGATAGCTGGAGACCTTTGACTTGCCCACTAAAGCTGGAATAGATATATGTATATGGAATGTATGTGGCATTATTTCCAGTGCAACCCATGATTTCCACAGGTACATTATTACCTTCGGAACTAATGATTTTGGCATTTCTCAATTGATTGGTTTCATGTGTTGTTGCCTGTGAAGTGAGAGTCAGTGGGCCTTCAAAGCAGCAATTGTCCTACTGGAAGTAATTAATAAGTTGGAGATTGATAGACTGCCAACTTGCATTGTATCCATCTCCAAATAACTTCTGCCAGTAAGCACTTCTAACCTTTTCCACTAGTTAAGGTTAAAATTGTGTATTACTGAATCTCTTCAGGCTGAGTGTTATCGTTGTTGTTGCTATACTTAACACTTCCGGCCTGTGTGCAAAGTGACTAGAAATGAAACTGATTCTCTCATGTAGCACAGAAGCAGAACATAGACTTCTTGTATTGAAAAGAAATAACATAAGACATGTGAACAGAGATATACTGTAGATAAAAACGTAATGTACCTTATCATGGCATATTAAACAACATCGCAAACAATCAAGAAACCATATGCAGGAGCCACTGCAGTTTCTGATCAATGGTGTCCACTGATTCTACTCCACTATGACAAGGGGAGGAGCAACAAAACAGTGACTTACATAGCTATACTTGCTAGCTTGCTGAACTAGGTGGAGGAAGCATGAAAGTTGGTTTAGACGAGATAAAAATTGCTGTAGGAAAATGTTTGGGGGGCTATATTAGTTGGAAACCGAAACTTTGCAACACCAGTTGAGTTGTTATCAATGAGCAGTGTCTCTGCTTGCAACATTGTTAGTATGTTCACTTATTCATGATTCAACGTGTATCTTCCTTACCATTGAGTTATTTTGTTTCATAGATATATTTTCTTTGGACGAGCCCTTTTAAAGTTTACGATCCTCCCCCAGGCTCAAGAGTTGGCCCTTTTAATCTAAGAAAACCTTGTAGCTATGAGCTTTGGCCATTGTTTGTAGCGTCCGATGACAAGTTCCTGAAAACATAGCAAACTTGACGTCCAAGTATTATAAGATTGTTGTTTACACTAAGAAGATCAAATATTCTAAACAGACAGTTGATGACAGAGGGAGAGTATATGTAACTAAGGGGAAACTGGAAACAAAAGCAGATTGAAGAATTGCTACCAGAACATGCCTAGCTTGAACTAAGTCTCGGATATTCTAACCTTTGATTGCACTGTATTACCTGTTATGATCATTGTTATCAATTCTTTAGCTTAATTGAGCCAATACCCGGTCACAATCAACATTATCGATGCAAGCACAAAAATAAAATGAAAGGGGCAAACAATGTATTGCAAACAAAAAAAATACACTTGTCAAAATGAGGCACAAAGTTTATTAACAATTGAACTTAAAATTCATGAAAAACTTGAAAATATTCATAGTTGGCACTCGGTAGCAAACTGAGAAACTAAGCACTTGAACTCTAATCATCTATACATAACAGTTAAATCTACATGCTTTTTCACTTGGATGAGCAAGAGTTTCTTCTTAATATGGCGGGGGATAGTTTCCATGATAATGCCCTAAAACAAAAGAAAGCTAGAGTTAGCCACAATTCAGATTGAATATCAGCATTTAACAGCAGATGTACACAAAGCAACATGAACTCAACAGGAGGATAGTAGGGTGTACCTTGAGGAGGAGGTGGATATGGTGATGGAGGATAACCTGAAGGTGGTGGATATGGTGAAGGGGGGTAAGCAGCTGGTTGAGGGGGATATGCAGGCGGTGGATATGCTTGATTAACTGGGTATGACGGATAAGGAGATGGGCCACCGTAGGCTGTAGCTGGTGGTGGATAAGCGGTTGGATATGCTGGTGGTGGATAAGCGGTTGGGTATGCTGGTGGTGGTGCTGAGTATGTTGAGGCTTGAGGATGTGGTGCTGAGTATGTTGAGACTTGAGGAGGATGTGGTGCTGAAGGTGTTGCAGCTTTCTGCACAAACACATTTGTAAGCCCGCAACAAACAAGAAATCTTCCTGGATACAGGAGATAATAGGATATCTAAAATTTAAGGTCATCAAAATAACTTGCCTTGGCATTAGCATAATGCATTATAAGTCTCACTTCTCCAGCAGCTCTGCAACGGGGCAAAACACTCTTGAAAAGATAATTAGGTCATCCAACTCATGGTAACATAATACATGTCTGTCTTTCTATCACTCATAAACATAAACCCTTCCCTCCTTGCAAAAAATTCTGACGCAGGGACATGGACAAAAGCATGCTACGAGAATGAAAAAGGAGGAACCAAGAAATCTCAAACATTCAATCAATGCACTTAACAAATAATGGACATTAGGCAACATCACCACAAATACAAAAATAATTAATCCTATGCCCTTGAAAATTCAAAACCTGTAAACATAAAACCACAGAAATGATGTTCTAGCAATGCCTAAAAGCCGCTCTCTTATATCCAAAAGCCACGGATAAGTTCACCATTTCTTTTGTTCTTGTTAATAGAATTCAATACCATCTTTGTGAATAATACATAAGCTATTACAGCAGGATAAATACGTCTTTCATTTCAATACCTCATAGCTAGAAGATGTGCACAAGGCTATTAAGAACAAACGTGCAAGGATCGAACTTGTTTGCGTATATTTAAACACAGGAACTTCAAGAAATACTGGCATTCAAAGAATTCAATCCCCAGTCAAAGTCAAAAGTAATTGCATTAACATTACCTGCCAGTTTTAGTTTGAAGTGGCCAAGCGCAATCGTCAAAGCCCTCAGACAGAACTTTATGCAACGGAACCCTAAGTTCAGTAATTTCCATGAAATTAGATTAACATCAGACCCAGAGCATCAGCATAACGAATCATCACTGCATAAAAGAGATAAGAAGAATACTCACTTTCCGCTGCCAATGAAATCGTCATTAGTTAAGGTATTGCTGTTCCAAACTACAATGTTTAGCTCTCTCAGCCCTTCAATCAAGGTGAATATAAACTTCTCTTGGAATGTAGGATTCCTACCACCATCTAAACCAACCAAGCACAATAAATTAAAAAAGGGAATATAAGTTCCGTATGATTCATCAGCTACAAATCTTAACCAAACAAGAATCCTAACTGAAAAAGTCAAACTCTTGAAAAGCAGAGATAAAAGGGATTTCAGTGACATTCCTAAAAAGGTACCAGGAAATCAACGTAAGAAAACAGAGAACACGGATGCAAGCAAAGAAAGGAACTTTCAGGCAGGTACCTGTGCAGGTTCGCGTACGGACCTTATTGCTACCATATTCAAGGCAAACATAGGGATCTTGCCTTGAAATCCATTCTGTGTCTTTCAATTTGGTGCAGGCAACCACTGAACCCAAACACAAAACAAAAAGCAACCCACATAAGGACCAAGCTCAAAACAAAGAAATAGATCAACAACAACCAAAAACACTAAAATGGAACCTTCAGTCATTACCGGTGACTTCAAGAAGCTGTCCCTGAATACCAGAAACCGACATTGGATGGGAGGTGACCGACAGCTGACCTGTAAAACTGGTCAAAAATTACTTGTTGCATAAACGACCCACCATCTCTTTTTATATCCGGGTTCGCTAAACCGAGCGGAACGAACATTAATTACATTAAGCGCGTTAATGGTTTTATCCATTCCGATGTTCTTTGTTTACTCAACTCTTTTTTCACCGTACGAATTCTGCTCGTTTCCCTTCTAAGGTGTAAAAGTGGTAGATCATGGAGCGAAGACTTTGACCAGTGCACGTGATAAATCTTGCAAATTTACGCTCGGACACGCTCTTCATTATTGTCTTCTTTTTGCAGTTATTGTCGGGGGCTCATAATTCGGATCTTTCCCGTTACGCTGGTTTTATTCTGCTATCAATAACGCGTTGCTTTTTTATGTTTTTTTTTTTTCCGAAAGGAAAACGGAAGAAGCTGCACACGTTATTGTTTAGATATTTAGGGGTTAAACTTTCGAATTGACGCAATAACTTACAAATCACGTGAATATCATGTCATTGTTTAGATATTTAGCGGCTAAATTTTTGAATTGACGCAGTAACTTACAAGTCATGTGAATATAAGGTTTTTTTAAATAAAATTTAAGGAAATTGTCAGAGGGAAATAAATATGAAAAAATAATGAAAAAAAAAGAGAAAAAGACTTTGTGTTGCATTGACATTTGTTTAAATAACGAGGAAGATGAGGTGTGTGTGTTAGAATTAGAAACAGAATTGGTCCATTCTTCGTTTACTAAACAGAATACAATTGACTTTGAAGAACAATTTCCATGAAATTGAGGCAGAGCCTGATTCTATCCTTAACATTACCGACACAGGCAGAAGCCTCTGAACATGCAGAAGCCTCTGACCTTGTACTGTTTCACAAGATAGGATAGATTGATTGCTAAGGTCTAATAATATGCAATATTATCCCTAACTAATATAGAGGCATTCTACATAATTAAACCATCTTAAGCAATTTGATCCAAATAGATTCGACAGATCAAATTCAAGTTAATTGAACTTAAACAAGTTAATCAAGTTTCGGATACGAGCAGGCAGTTTCCAAATTCCTACTTGAAAATAACATTATTTTGAGTCAACTCATGCCCAGCTACATCTATATCAGAAGTCTAACTCCAATCTTCCGTCTAAAAACCTGTTTCAAGCTCCTTCCTTCTGCTTCCACTCTTCACTCTTCTTTGGTTCAGGATTCATTAAAAACAATATCGTTCCCATTTGACAAGAACTAAACTTGTGGTCCAAGATTCAGGAAGCTCCCTTTGTGGACTACTAGCTCAAAAGAATGATAACATTATAAAATGTGTTAAATCAACTATTGAAAGGAATTAATAAAACGAATTCAACTAATTGGTGCAACAACTAGATTCAGTAATTTCTCAGCCCACCAGCTTGCTTTCAGCTCGAACAGATAAAGCCAGAAGCTGACTTTAACACTACTACTCGATACGGACTGATCAAACCATAATCACCACATCCACATGCGTGTATAACTTGCAAGCCAATTCATATATACAACTTTCTATAATGACATAAACATGCCCTTGATCTTTAATCGCTTTCATAGTCTTCATCGTCTCCAAATGTGAAGACGGATGCATCAGCAGCCATTGCTTTGAATTCACTACCTGAATTGTTAATCTCGAAGCCTGATCCAGCTCCATCACTTTTTGGTTGAGTAGAAGCCTGGGAGCCTGCGCCTCCCAAAGTAAGTTGCGCTGTTGCATGAGTTATACCCTGTACCTGGTCTGGTTTAACAGACGTGTCATTTGTAGTGGAGGTTTTCACTGCAGTCCCGTCTTGAGAAGTTGCTTGAGCTGGCCTGTTTCTTGAAGATACAGATTCCTCTGCCTCGCTGTCTGAGAAAACGTCATCTTTATCACTACTCGATTGGTTCTTATTCTGACTTGGAGCAGCTGCAGCTGTGGCTGTATCAGATGGGGCCTGTGCAACATTTGAACTGTCTTCTGGTTTCTTAACAGTAGTTTCTGTAGGTGAAGCTGCTGGAACGGGCACAGTATAATCTACAAGAACAACCTCAACCTGAAATCCTGGGGAAGGCAGCTTTCTCTGCAGAAAATCATGTAAGATTGTTAGGCCTACTTGAAGCATGGAGAATATAAGACATCTGACAAGAGTCAGGTTGGTAGATGAAACAGCACTTTCACCATGATTAATAAGCAAGAAAGAAAACAGGGGTTTTTGTGTTAAGTGAGAATTAGATTACCTTGTCAAACCCGTCAATGTCACCAGTATTCAAGATTTTTCTATTTTCCATCATTGTTGTGTTCAACCAACTGAAATTACAAAGGAAGTACTAAGTAATTCACATTCTGTTCATGATCATAGCAGTATATTCTTTTAAAAGGTCAAATACAGACAAGTAAAAATCTCCTTGGCGATCATGAAAATGGACTTTAAAGTCTCCAGCCACTTCTGTTAGACCAGGCTCCCCTGGCAAAGCAAAGACCATAACTCCTTTCTTAGGTGCCGTAAACCAGTAATCTTCAGGCTGCAAAAGAAACAAGAATTGTCATACTGGAAAAGAGTTAAAGCCATATAAAAAGCTAGAATTAGCCAGTGGTCCATAAAAGAGAAGACATTAGATTATCCAGTGGTCCATAAAAGAGAAGACATTCTTAATAGAGCTTTCCAGAGACTCCTGGCATGACAGCAATTGTTTCATGAAACTGAAAAGTAACCTACCGACAAATCCTTGGTTCTGGGATGCTTTTTGGTGGAGAAGAGCACACCTGTATATAAAGAAAGCATTGAAGAGATAAACAAGAATTTGAATAACTCATACTTGATAAATTGATATTTATCTAACGTATAAAGTAATGTGAAGTTTAACTGCCACTCATCATTTGTATCTCTATAAGTGTCCACTCATCTTGTTTCACATTTTGAAATAGAAAGAAAAAGAGAAAAGGAAGAGGAGAAAGAAATGGGGCAGAGCAGTGAAGACCCATCCTGAACACGTGTAGCTTAGTTCTTCTATCAAGCAAAGACACCAATGGGATTTATACATTTTCCAGAACAATAAAGATGTGGAAAGAAACACATTATGCCGCAAATATGTTTGATTTGCCATCAAAGAGAACAGATCAAGCCAAAAACTGAAGCTCAAAGGCACACGAAGGAAGACAAAGGAAGGTATAAAGCATTTCTATCTGCTCATGAGATGCAAAAAAGAACAAATATACCAACTTAGTTGCAATGGTTGAATTGGCAATGCAGAATTAGCGAAGAAAAGGAAATTGGAATCTTTATTTATAATGGCACACCCACCATTGTGATCTGAGATAGTTATGGAAGGCCTGATCCAATAAGGGCATCTATGGAGTCGAAATCCTCTAAGCATGCACCTGCAGAAAGTGTCAACTTCGTAACTGAAGAAACAAATAATACTTCTGACAAATGCAAGGCAACAAGCATACCTACGCCCAGGTTGGTTTTCACCATTGAAGTATGTCATGATGCGCTCAAAATATTTTACATATCTCTACAAAGAAATAACAACAGAATGGTAACTATCAGATACGATGAGAAGAAGGCTCAGCAAAGAGATTAAACGTGTATTTTCCTTAGAAAAGAAAAAAGGTAATGGCTCACTTACAATTTGGCTTGGCAAAACAAGCCCTTTCCCATCAATGCATCTTTTCTGGTTGTAGTAATCCATTGACTCTTCAGCTGTAGGAAAGAACTGCAAACAAAAGGTTAATTAACAACATAAACTATTTGGTAATATTAACATAACACTGACTAATGTACGAATTACATCATAGGTAATAGAATATATATATCACTGCATATAATCTCAAACCAGCTGAGATTGCATCCGGGATTGTTCTATGTTTCTCATTCTGCTGCATTTAAAACAAACTGCATGTATTTTTCCACAACAATTTGATAAATGTAAAATCAAAGTACAATTCAACTGGAAAAGAGATCCATATCTTACCTTTAAGTATAGAAGAAGGCTAGAAATCATCAATCCTGTCCTTGCCATTCCAGCCTTACAGTGCACAACCACGACATTCTCAATGTCTTCCTTCAACCAGGAGTAAGCACTTTGACAGAATGAAATTATCAGTTGAATCGGGGGGCAGTTATGATCATCAAATGGAAAACTAGCCACCTAACAAACAATTTCATGCGACATACATAAGAAGCTATCAATAAAATTATTGCCAATAGAAATCTTCAAAGCATTCAAGTATCAAAAGAGGGAAAATAAAAGAAAGAAAATACATTATACAACACAACAAATAGGACACACCAAATTTGAGCTGAAATACAACAATCCTCAAATCTGCTTTACTGATGCAAACAATGATATGTATGCTTTACTACTGCATCAGATATTAAAAAACAGTACCACACCTTTCCTTCGAACAAGGATGCATCATACAGCCTTTCAGAACAAAGGTTGTAAACTTTGTACTTGCCCTGCACATAGAAAGTCAACCAAAGGTCAAAGATTAGGATAAAACAATGTTAGAATTCCAAAAATGCCATTGTTAGGTGTAGAAGGAGAATGAAAGAAACTCGATGTACTTATCAACAACAAGATGAGCACACCAGCAATTCAAATCCCACATTGCATAAGTATGCAGTCAAATCATTGATTAGGAAAACTACAAGGTCTAATTACAAGTATAAGAATCTAGGCGGTTTCTATAACCCAACACCAGTACCCACTATTAAGCTGAAGATGGTACAGATCATACCCACAAAGGAATAGAACTATGACCCTCTTGCACGCCAAACAAAAGAACTTGTAGAGGTTACAGAAGACATAAGAAATGAACAAAGAGTAAATAATGAAAAAAAAATCATTGTTTTATGTCCATTTACCTTGTGATGGGTTTCAAAAAAATTAATCACTTCTTCCATTTGGTTTCTGTAGAAACCCTGCATCACAAAGCTAGTAGTTCATTATTGATCACTAGAAGAATCAAGTCTGATTATTAACTACAAATTAGCATGCCTACCTCAACATATCCAAAGAACCCAGAACTCATATCACCAGCAGGGAATCCCATGGCTATTGTGTTCTCTGTGATATATGTCATATCCAAATCAAATGCTCCTTCCTGGATACAAAGGGCAGAATGAAGATTAAATACATGAAAAAAAATTAGTTGAAACAAAATCTCTGTGTAGACATTTATTATCAAGATATTAGCGAGAATCAGCATCACGATTCAAATCCTCAAACAATGCATTGCACAAGAAGGAAAGTTCTACTAGCTGGAGAAACCCAGCCTATTTCCAATGCAAGAGTTGACCCATTTTCTTAGGAAACACCTCTGTGTACTACTAATGACACGGTGTCTAGAAAGAGGATTATAGAACAAACAATCAAACTGCAAAAAAGACCTCTCACCTCCTCCTCTCATCACTATAAAACATGAAAACATTAGGAAAGGAAATATAAAACTAAATCAACGTGAGAAGTGAGAGAACCAATAAGAATGGCAGTAAATGATCATTCAATTGAGATCAAAACGATTTACAGGCAATGTAATCCACCTGATATCTTCGCTTATTTTGAGAGACAGCATGCCGTGCCTTGACCTGTACTGCTTTGACTGCATTCTTTGACGTGTCAACTAGCCCCTTCGTAATGGTCCCAAATAAACCAGATCGTGAAGTCCCTTCAAGACTTTCGTCTGAAGGAGCCGATTTAGGGTGCAGATTCAGTCCAAGTCCGCTAGTGAAACGTGAAAAGGTAGATTTTCCAGGACTCCCTGTTGGTGACGCATCTTGAGTCGAAGATAACGGCTGAGGGATCTTCAAATTTTTGGCCCATGATGCTATACCAGCAGCAGACAGCTTCGAGGGAGCTTCTTGGGCAGAATTATCCGGTACAGGATTGACAGCAGCAGGAATTCTAGCATTAGGTCGAGCTGATGAATCAACGGATACTGAATCCATTTTGTCTCAAGGATCTGGCATATACAGAAACTTACAGAGCCAACAAAGACCACTGCAACGACCAACTGCAATAAGAACACAAACATAAACATAGGAGCATCAAAACACAAAAGGGACAACAACTTCCCCAATGTCCCACCTCGAAAACAACAGAAAAGTAAATTTGTGTGATCGATTTTAGCTGCATCAACTCCATTTCAACAAATAGCCTCTTTTCAAATCCTGAGCTTTCAAGCTAATTAATCGCAAACATGATAATTTTCCCACTTTCTAGTAACAAAACTACTCCGAAGACCAAAACCATACAGAGAAGGCCCCACCACTTGCACACAAATCCGACATGCAATACCACAGATTCATATTGCTCTTTTTTTTTTAAAGCAAAAGCATCAAAACCCAATTGAAATTGGTCGAAACAGAGACAGCAAAGACATTAGTGAAAGAAAAATAATTAGGGATCTAGGGTTAGGGCTACACCTGATTGTGCTGTGATTCGACAAAGAAGAGAAACTAGATGCTTACTGAAACTGAAATTCGGGGGAATTTAGGAAGAGATCAGACGGAAGGAGAATGAGATAATAGTTTGGTACTATCAGTTACAAGGATGGCATATTTGTCATTTCACTTGCTTTTCTGGTCAACCAAACTGGTACAAGCAAAGTGGTATAAGCAAACGTGATAGATCAAACGGTGTAAAAAGGATGGGACTACCGTTTAAGATATACTAATGATCATACTATATCGCTGCCTCAAAAGACCGAAGAGTGACATGTAGTTAATTTAAATCGGACACAAAGATATATGTAATTAATATTATGTTATTGTCTCAAAATGACAAATTCATAATATCCGTGGAAAAAAGATCATATCTTTATTGACCATTTCTACTTTTCACATTTTCTTCTTACACATTTAGATAAAAGATACTCAATTTTCTTGTATTTAATTAATTTTTTTAAAAATGAAATTTGATATTATAAAAATTATATATATATAGTTTTGTAACTCACGTAATATTTTACCGTTATGTTTCAACGGACGAGTTTTTAATAAAGTGATTTACAAAGCTGGTTCGATAAGAGATTAAAAGTTTTCAAAAATTGACTGCAAGAAGACATAAGTTTTTTTTTCTTTATATAAGTGTAAATTGTCAAAGCTTGTCTTTTTAACATCTAAACGGATCAATCTTTTCTTATATAATTTAGACCTAAGGTCTATGGTCTCAAGATTTTTTAATACACCGAATCCTAAATCAAGTATAGATTATGTTAGTCTCCTGCTTTTGAATATAGCATTTTTTATTAGGATAAGCATGTACAGTATCTTGATGACCACAGACGAGTCTCTGATTAGATTATTGATAGAGAAATGGCAGTGCGTCAGAGCAGAAAAAGCGCGTCAGCGACCATGCTGCTTCATAAATTGCCTTCAATTGGGTACAAGGTAATAACAGTGACAGAACCACAATAGTAAACAATCACCCTCCATTATTTCTATTTTTCAGTTTTAGTTTTTTAATTTTTATTTACATTATTTTACAGTCGCTTAGTTTTATTTCTATAATTCTATTTTTATCAAACTTTTCAGTTAATGTTTTTATTTTAAAAGTATAATTAAAAATAGAATTATAGAAATCAAAAATAAAAAATAAAAACATTAACTGAAAAGTATAATTAAAAATAGAATTATAAAAATAAAAAAATAAAAATAAAAACATTAACTGAAAAGTATAATTAAAAATAGAATTATAGAAATAAAAAATAAAAACATTAACTGAAAAGTATAATTAAAAATAGAATTATAGAAATAAAAAATAAAACATTAACTGAAAAGTATGATTAAAAATAGAATTATAGAATAAAACTAAGCGACTAAAAACAAAAAATTATTTAGTTGTTAAAAAGAAAAATTATTTTATAAATTGATTAATTAATTAAATTAATTTTAATCTCTGATATAATATTTAATAAAATATTAAAATGTTATATTTTATTAAAATAAATAATTTAATAACTAAAATTTAGTTTATAAACTAATATTTATTTTTATTTATTTAAGGAAAATTTAATTTAATATATATAGAGAATATATTTTAAATTTAAATTATATTATTAATTATTATTAAATTAAATTAAATTTCTTTTTTAAATTAATTATAATATCAAATTAAATTATTCATAATTTTTATTAATAATATAATATTGAATAATTAAATAATATATTTGATTAATAATAAATCAAATTATAAAAATAAAAATAGAAAACAAATTTTATTTTAGAAGTTATAAAAATTAGAAAAAACTAAAACTAAAAATTGAAATGTGCCTTTAATTGTAGGTTTCAAAAGATATAATCGAACCAAAATAATCATATAAACAATATGAGATAATTTAAAAAGATTTTTATTTTAATCTTATAAATACTTTTGGGTTTTTACACTATAACGCTTTCCAAAGCTAAATAGCTTAAGAAAAAGTCAATAGCTACAAAGAGGCCGATTGGTCCGAGATTTGGGCCGCGGAACAAGGGAATGCATGAGCACATTCATATGTTGCAGTCACCAGATTCAGTAAAGTTCTACGAAAGGTTGTTTTGACCTGTCTTTGCTTGATAAACATTAGAATGTATTTACAAACATCATAAAAGCAAATTAAAGATGAAGCATTCCTCCAAAGCTTCCCTGCTTAAGAATAACAATCGCAACCTGAGAACTTATTAGGCCATTTCATGCTTAGTGGGGCCGAGTTGTTTGAGCAGGACCACGCCTTAATGCTGCTACACTCAATGGACTGTCCTTGCTCTGTTTAACAAAGAGAGAATCAGTTACCAAAATGTCAAGAGAAGTGAATCGTATTTATAGTAGAGGTAAAGACATGTTTCTTTTTACCATTTTACAGGTTCCAGCATCAACATCACAGACAGGATACTCATGTGGGCAGCAACTGGAATGATCATCACAGCAGGTTGCAGATTCAAGAGGGCAGCATCCCCACCCGAAGCAGAACCCTCTATACTCATATATGCAGCAGCATGTGCTTCCAGCCGGACAGGAGTAATAGTCGTCACATTCAGTGGATGGTTTTGGTGGTGGTGGTGGGTTCACAGGAGATGGAGGGGTTGGTCCAGGATTAGGGGGGTTTGCACCGTTCTTAATTGGATATGAAGCTTCCATTGCAATACCACATTTGCCAGTTTTAGTATTGGCCACATTACGTTCCATTTTGATGTATCCATTCTCTCCCCAATCAGGACCCCATGAGTTCCTCACAATCCAATGATCTTTGCCATTTTCAGTGCCATATCCCACAGCAACCACACCATGGTCTAACTCCGTTCCACAGATACCGGTGAAAACACCCTGGATTGACAAAAGGAAGATCAAAATGTATTCTAACAGTTCTGTTGACAGGATATTAAAATATCATACGCACCTCAAAGTTCATTTAAGAGTTCAATTACTTTCTCTAGTTTTGGATTTGATAAACTAAAACAATATGTCCATTCTCATCAATTTTAGTTTTTAAGACTTCCACCAAAAGTTAAGTTATTATGATGTATCTAAATTGGTCATTTTAATGTGACATTTTTTATTAGAAGATAGAACAGACTGGTCCAAAATACTTAGGAGTATAATATACAATTAGCATTTCATATATATTATTCCCATATATTATGTCAGTAATAGATTAAATATTATAGTTCAAATACCTCTAAATGTGATTGTTATTAAACATATATAGAGGTACAAAACTAGATAAGTCTGAATTATTTAACAAATTTGAATAAATTACCGATTGGTAAAGTTGAAAAGCTCTGCCACCAGCTTCAATGGCTACACTAACTGGTTGGTGTGCCACAGCCTTTTGCAACGATTTCTCATCATTTTCAGGAACATCTTCATATCCATCAATGGTAACAACTCGAGCATTTTTCTGTAGAAAAAGTAATGATCAATTTAAACATGAAAATTCTGATAGAAAATATCATGATTCTCAGCTTTAATCTTCTGACATGGTGTTAAAGGTTTGAAAGATACCCTGTTCAGATCACACACGTCATCAATAGCCTTGTATGGATAGTCTTTTTCTGTATCAATACCACCATTGTTGATTATAAACTGAAAGCCATAGTCCATGAGTCCTCCATTGCATCCCTGATTGTAGGATTTATCGCAATCCACAAGCTCTTGCTCAGACAGGGAGATTAAGTCGCCAGTCACTATTTGGTTTATCCCTTCCACTGCACCAACAGTTGAGAAGGCCCAGCAACTCCCTTGATAACGAACAAACAAATAAGAACAGCACAAATACAGAAACAAACAAGAGGAAAAAAGAAAGAACATGATCTATGAAATACAAGCACAACTAGTGCAGATATGGAATATGAGGGCTTACCCCGTAAACCAATCAATTGAACTTGACTGAGCATCAAACGCAACCAATTGAAACTTCATTTAAACAATTAAGTACAGTAGGTATTAAACAATTTCGTTAAAGAAGATTGAAACTTTCCTTAAAGAATTAATCATTACACAAAGCTAATAAGTAGAATCGGTGTTAAGCATCACAACCAAAAATTAGTATAAGCCAATAACTAGTATAAGCCAGCAAGTAAAATCAGTTGAACATCAAAGTTCATAACTCAAATTCAGCAATGTCTTTACTCTCACGTAAGATCCACAATTGCTTGTAACAGAACAAATCTATCATACAGGTTATTAAGAATCAAGAATTTTTACACAAAATTTCCAAATAAAAGAGTAGCTATCGATCTATAATTGCCCAAATAAAAAAGGATGACACTCCCTTGTTAAAAACATGTTCTTTGGTCCCACCCGTACCTAAACACTCGGAGAATCCAGACAACAAAAGACTTACCACACTGCCCTTGGTCTTTGACAGGGACAACAGCCCCTTTGGCTCTCCAATCGACTTCTGCCGGCAGCCCATCGCCGACCGCGTGCAAGTACCTCATACTCGGTCCTCTGGACCCCAACGTTCTGTTTCTCATCTCCATCCTCGTACCCAAGTACCTAGCGCGATACTCCTCGTTGGTCAGATCGGCAAAACGGTTAAGACCGACCCTGTAACTCCTCTCGACAGAGTTATGCTCGTCGATGAATCGAAGATTATCCTTAAAAATCTCAAACCTCTTCTCCTTCTCTCCCAAATCGTTGCTGTTCTTCCGATGTTTGACCAGCCACATCTCGTACATTCTCCGGACGTGAGCCTCGCTCCTGTCCGGAAACTGCCCGTGCGAGATGTCATAGTCAATAATGGACATGTCCAAAGCCGAGGAGACGGAGAACAAGGCCATCAAGGCCAGCACGACGGCGACGGTTCTTGACAGACCCATGTCAAGTAATGTGTTTGAAAAGGGTTTCTCCGGGCCGTGATTTTTGTTGAGGGCTAGAGCACCAAAAGATTGAAAATTTAGGAGCTAACGAAACTCTGTAGACCAATGCTGCGTTGAATTAGGGAGTTAAATATCTTGTCTTTATAAGCCTAAAATTGGAGAGTTGTGTGGGTCTCTCCAGCTCTTTTTGACCATAATTAGGATTCTTTTAGTTTGATAGTTATAGGGTAGTTTTAGCAAATGGGTTGTCGCCACGTGTTCCCATGTGCTAGCAGCCTAGCAGAATTGTCTGTTTTTTTGGTTTAAAACTTTAAAGATAAAGGCGAAAGTCGTAGCTTGATTAGAAACAAAATTAAGCAATTACATTATAAACAGGAAAAACAACATTTAATAAAAAATTCACAAAAATGCATGATCTGTTTAATCGGACGCAATCTTACATTCCAAAGCTGTTCCAATTAACCACGTAGTGTCTGTTTGAATAGACTTATATTAGTAAAATTTTTGTCAATAAAATTATATTGAGAATAGTTTTTTAAGAAGTCAGTTAACTGTTTAGCTGTCATTTAAAAAAGAGCTTTTTTTGAAAGAACTTTATACAATATACTATTTGACAAGACAAAAATAAAAAGCACTTTTAATTTTAACTATATTTTATTTTGTAATAAAATTTTTATGCATATAAATATTATTTAAAGTATATTAAACAATATGTAAAACACAATATATTAATTATTATATAATTTTAAACCATATGAAATATAAATGAAATTATATCTAACCAAATCTTTTATATGGATTATAATATAAGTAAAACTAATATTAAAATAAATATTAAAACATATAAAAGAGCCAAATAATATTATATAATTCAAAAAATAAACGTGAGTTTGTGGGTATTGTAAAAATTATGTGTAAAATATAAGGACAAAATAGACTAAAAAATAGGTTTATTAATTGATCTAAAAATTCTATTAAAAAAGTGCTTTTCTGTTAAGCTTCAAATTTAAGTTTCTTAAAATACTATATTTTAACTGATAAAAAAATTATACCTATTAAAAAAAGTACTTTTTTATTTTACCACCAAACACACTTTTTTTTTAATAATTTGCAGCGAAAAAAGGGCAACTCAACCTAACAGAAATAAATGCGTGAAATCCTAGAATTCAATCTATAGGTTAGTATTGGTGACGTAAGTGCATGGTTGTTTCATAAAGTCAATTGTAGTTTTGCTCTTGTTAGGTTGAGTACACCAATTTTATTATTCCAAGCGATGTCGCAACTTCACCGGTCTAAGCAATATAATATATGTCATTGAGTCTATGATTGGGAAAGAATCATTAACAATAAGAAAAAGGTTTAGGAGGTTGAGTATCATGTAAAGCATGACTAAAATACTCACTAATGTTATTTCCCCACGTTAATGACTATTAAGTTGTCTAATTTGAATCAACGAGGAGTTAAAAGGAAGAATATTACATTAAGTTTATCAAATTTAAAATTAATAAATTTGGATAGATATGTTTTCCTCTGAGCTGGCATCTATTTATAGAACTGAACCACCCAACTTTTGGTATTATTAATTTTAATTAACACACTAGCTGGTATTTTAAAATCAACTTTATGTAACTATTTAAATCGATAAGACAAGACTTTAAAGTTTAAAAGGTTTACTAAATATTGAATAAAATTAAAAATATTGAAATATAATTAAAAGAGATTATCTTTATGTATTAAAGAGTCTGGAGTTTAATTTTAAAATATGATTAAAAGAGATTGTCCTTATTTTTAAGTTTAATTAAAAAAATTATTAACGTTCATTTCAACAAATATCATAAACTCAGTATGTTGTCTATTTGAAATATTTATCTTTGCCCGCGTTAATTTGAAAGAATTTATAAGAGAATTATATTTTTCAAAATAACATTTTTATTAAATAGGAATATAGTTGCGTGTTACTGAACTTTTTAAATTTTAGATGTTAATAAAATTTCTAATAATTGCATGATTTTTTTAAAATCTGTTTCAACCTTATTCTATTAAATCTTATCTATATATTTACGTAGGATTCACATAAATGTGTGGATAAAATTTAATAAAATATTAATATCTGTACAGGAGATCTAATCCCTCTTCTTTAGTATAATGTGCGATGAGAAGAAAGTTTTAGCTTTTCTTATTAGATGTGTGGAACACGACAGCTTTGTTGGTCTACTGAAATAATGACAAGCAATTAAGAATGTTTTTCACATTTAAAATCTTCACGAAGTAGACATGAGAAAAAAGTAGATTTCTATTATTGACACGGGTAAATGGTACCAATAATTACTACTGGTTTCATTTATTAAAAATTTTCAATTCTTGAGATTAGTTATTTATAAAAACTTTTATCTTAAAATTTCGTTAAGAAATATCAATAAAATAACTCGTGCCACCAATTTACAGCAAGAGCTTATTGTCATACATCCATTAGGATATGGCATCTTGATTAATGAATTGATTTCAGGACCAATGTGTCATTGACTAGATATTTTTATCAGTATTATGAATTTCGTGCCGGTACATACCGTTCCGGCTGAAAACCGGTATCAGTACAGGTGTAGGTAGTACCGGTAAAAAATACCGGTCAGTATCAGCCAATTTCGACTGTACCCAATGCCGACCCTGGGCAGGGGCCAGCAGGGCACCTGCCTAGGGCCCATTATAACTGGCCCCTGCCCAGGGCTCATTATAAGAGGGGGGCCCATTTCAACATCCCCCTCTTTAGACTCCAAGATGCATCAGATATTTTAAGCTTTAACGTTTTAGCCAACAACATTAAAGCCATTGTTACACGTTATAGTTATTGGCCAGCAACGTTATTAACGTTATAGTCATTAAATGACTATAACGTTAGACTACATACCCTCAGCCCTCCTTCTGGAAGCTATATTTCATAGCATAAGTAAAGAAAATAAGTTAAGATATCTTGACAAAATATTGTATAAATACACCCGAATGAATGTAAAGAACTCACTGGAGCAATGTTCCGAATACCGTACCGGACTTGGTACTGGATTAGATTCTGGAACGGAACTGTACCGGTACCGGTCGGTACCGGGTACCATTTCGGGATATTTTTAAATTTATAAAATAGTCCCTAAATTTTTTTAAAATTGCAAAATAGTCCATATTGATATATTATACAACTGTACTGTATACTTTACTAGTTTACTATTTACATCAACCGTGCTTTCAAAAATCTTAATAATAAATAATAATGACAATTAATTTGAAATAACAATAATTTTTAAATATTTTACATAT